>JAQLOL010000005.1:12611718-12625093 GCA_029783665.1 Naso thynnoides | reverse complement strand
TAAGTGCTGCTAGCATACACTCCCACAGCTAGGCTAACCCAAGGATTAATATGAGCTGGCCAATTAGCTAGTTAATGATCTAGGCTAACAAGTCAGGTAAGGTGAGTGTAGACACACTTATCTGCTAATTAGGTGAATTAAAAAATCATAGCTAACAAAGAGTGAATATCATATGTATAAATACATCAAGTGGCCTTTACAGGAATGATAATGTGACTATTTACAGGATGTGTAAAAAAGCAACTGTTTGCTGAGAAGTTGGCCACATATACTTAAAAATTCATTCTATATGTCAGAGTTGTTTTCACAACTCTTTTTTTTTTTGCTCACAAATTTTAAAAAAATCTGTTGGTTGTAATTAAATGTGTAGCTTTAGATTAACTGCAAGTGCTACAACAGTTTACATGCCAAATGAAAATGACAGGCGGAACGAATACATCACTTGCCACTTATTGGTCAGGGAAAAAATTATGCTAAACAAAATAACCCTGTCCCACACGAAATACATTTGTACACAAAGTCAGGCTGAATAAATGAAGGGAGAAAACATGGCAACTCAGTCTGATTATAAGGAAATTTAATTATTCACTTTAAACCATGCTACATCGCAGAGTTATAAGATCTCATATTATAAACTGCTGTACAGTGTTTTAGCATCTCATAAGTCTGTAAGCTAATAGATGCATTATTCACTCTGGACCTCCTTAGATGTATTTCATCTTGTTTTACCTGTAGCAACACACCAGCACCTACGCAGCCCCCTTGCATGTTTTAAACACAGTGTTATTTTCAGTCTGAACACAGCCCAAAGGAAGATGAATTGAAGTTACAGACAGCCAAGACTTTGGAGCACATACATTATTATTGGTGGTATAACATGTTTCATATATTCATGCTACATGTGTCTTGACGGCCTGACATATCAACCCCCAGAATCACTTATAAATTATTGATTTGATCATAAAACATTATAGTATCCCTGGCACCCATGGTGAACAGAGTGTTACTTGTCTGTTGTATCGCTCTAAGCGTCTGGTTTCCTCTTTCCTCTTTAAATCAAGCCTATCAGCAATTTCTCCGGTCTTCCTTCCTTCATGACCAATAATAAGGCTAATTCCTCCCGGGCCCCGTTTATCTGTGAACATCGTATATCCAGCTGGTATTTAATTGAAAACTGTGGCTCTGATGTCACGGCTGCATGGATGTCAATCATGATACTCCACTGTGTAAGGCATGGTCAGACTATTAAAGTCCTGGTTATGTGTGAGACCCCACGTGACTCTGAGAGGTCCTAACTCAATCAGCTCATGCAGGTACATCTCTGTGGCCCCATTTGCTCTGTTTACATCTGTGATTGGCTCTGCATTGGGTTCTGTTTCCTCCCTTTCATTTCTGCTGCTTGAATCAATGTCTGCATTCAGAATGAGGTGGAACACAGAGAGCATGTTCCTTGAGGTTTTTGGCCACAGTAGGTTAAATTCATTAATCTTTTCTTTCAATGTGCATTTGTGTCATCTGTCTCCTTTCCCTCTATCTCTCTGAACCTCTACTTCATTCTCTGCCCGCTGTCATAAAGGTTATTTTTCAATGTGATTTACAGTTACTTTAGAACCGGGTGTGGTCAAAATGTTCCTGAGATTGAGTTTGCAACAGGAACACCAGAGCACTGCACAGTAATGTTCACTTGGGATCAAGTATTCCAAGTTGCATCGCTTTATCTACATCAGCACCTTTGTTACACACCTTTTTGTGACAACTGGTACATGCACATATGCAGTTTCCTGACTCCTGAGCAGACGCAGCACCATGTCAAAGTCTGCGAGGATCTCGGTGAACAGGCCCGGGATGACACAGACATCATGTCGCGGATCATCACCTGTGTAGAGAATTGTGTCTACAGCTACAACCCAGAGACCAAACTACAGTCTTTACAGTGGTTTTCTTTGACATTTGCGAGTTGTACACAATGATTTCTTTTTAACAGAGTAAAAGTGTCAGTGTCAAGAGCTCTCTGTCATTCCGAGGCATCAGAGGGAGAACATCAGGTGCAAACAACCTAACAACCTGAAGTGTGCTGTGCTGACAACATGCCTGCTCAAGCTTCTTGACCGCAACAGCATAGTCATCACTCTCCAACTGGCTAGATTTGGCTTCCTATGACTTCTTTCTGTTCCCCAAAATGATGCTGAAACTGGAGGGTTGCTGTTTTTGACACTTTGGAGGAGATGCAACTCGAATGATAGGTGGTGCTATGCCTGGGTACAGATCTGGACTTCCAGGAAATGTTCCATGCATGGCAGCAGTGCTGGAAGGGGTGTACCACTGCACGAAGTAGCTACTCTAAAGGGGATGGCAGCCAGATTATAATCAGAGTTTTGCTTTTTACAGGCACAGTCTCTGAACTTTTTGATTGCACCTTACATCAATACTGGTGCTACACACTCAAGTCAGCCTATTATATTTCCTCCACACTTTGTATCTCTAGATGAAACTGCTAAAAGCCCCTGTACGTTACTTTTAACTGGATACGTAAAAGTCTCTTCAAGTCAGATCCAGAATTTGTCCGATTCCTCCTAGACAGGTATGTAAATTTTATTTCATTTATGAAATGTAAGGCGGGACGTAGTTTACAGCAATACATGAATTTATGTTGTTACAATAAAGCTGGCTAACATTACCACTAGATAAGCTCTAGATACTACACTCGTAAAAACAACAACAAACGTCCAGCTGTGTGTATGCTCCAGCCCAGCAGACCTGCAACAATTCATTGGTAATATCCTCTGTCAATATAAATGATTCAGTTTCTTACTTAGAACAAAACATCCATCACAATCACTGTGACTTTGCTGTAACGCAAACATTAGCTCTGTAGCACCGTAGGTAATATATATATAGAGAGAGAGAGAGAGAGAGAGAGAGATACTTTCAGAACAGAGTTGCATTTATAAATAACTTCAACCTGCATATAGTCCAAGCTACAGTACTAAGCAGTGCAGTCTTTGGATGTTTAGCCTATGTAACAGTAGACATCACGAGGTAACACTTTACTTGATGGGTTAGTGCATAACGCCTTCATAAGACCATTGTTTATAAGGTGTTGGTAATACATCCATGACAACTTCATAAGGCACTCATACATCGGGTTACATTGCTATTAATTAGGGGGCTTTTATTTCGAAAAATATTCCCAGTTTCGTTATTCAATAACAATGTAACCTAATATAATTAGCTTACAACGTAATGTATTATGTTGGCAATGCTACTGCAGTTTTTCCGCTGTTGACTTATTGCTTTGACAATAAATATTACTAAGGTAAGTTGACAACTAAACTCAACTAAACAGTTCTACTACCAAGTTATCTAAACTGTTGGTTTTAGGCTTACTGTTAAGAACTTAGATGTATGTCTGTGTAAATTCTCATTTGTCCAGGTCAAAGGTATGATTCAATTACTTAGAGAGAACTTAGTTTTAACATTACTTTGTTTCACCGGCGGCATATTACATGACATAGAAATACAAATAGATACATTACCTCATCCATATGCAGGCAGCAGATAGCTGCTTAAAAAAAAAAGTTTTCAAAGCAAGTCCCGTCTTCTTTCCGACGTTTCCAAAACAAATCTACACGCGCTGGTCAGACAAACGTCTTCGCGACAGTGGGCGCTAGGGCTCATGGGAAATGCAGTCTTCATTCCGGCAAAACACCACCGCTTTCGTCCACAGGGGCCGCCAAAATCAACACTAAATGAAAAGTCTGTACAGGGGCTTTAAATGCAAAAGTCAGACAAAAAAATCTGCACAGCTGGACTGATAGAGCCCAGCAAATGTAATTTAATGGAAAATTGTTGCAATCAATCAGTCACTGTCAAATGTCCAGCGAGGATCTCTCCTAGTTTGAAACGTTGCCCTGGAAATTTAAATGTTCAAGGAGTGAGCAGCACGGCATGCAAATCTTTTATCTGACTTTTGCGTCACATTTGTTTATTGTTCCAGCACCTGTAGAAGTTTGTGGATGTGTTCACATTCTGTTTGCCCATAAAATGCTTTCACACACACTTCATTCAAGCCCCACATAGGCTGCAGCTCATTCAACATGTCTTTTATTATAAAAGTTGATGACCACCATCCAGCTTGCACTATTTTAGTAGGTAAAAAAGACTGTCTTCCTTACTTTTAGGTCAGTAGCTGACAGTTTTTTTTTTTTTTTAATCTTTCTGCTTGTTGGTTTCTTCTGCTGATGTACCTAGTGACAACCTAATTTCCTTATTGATGTACACTGGTCACCATGGGCTAAATATTTTATGTTCCTCCCTTGACAGACAACAGTGGTCTGGAGATAAAGGTTAAGTTCGAATTTTCTGTCTCAAAACATTATTTAATACCTCCTTTTCCATTTATTGCAAGCATTAATGTAAAACACACAAATGTTTGGTACTAAACAGATTCAGATTCTGAAAAATTGGCCTACCTCTTTCATTTGACTTCCTCGGGTAGCAGAAACACAATTTTTGTTGTGATTTTTGCCCCAAACTTTATTGCCAATCAAGTTTTCAAGAGTTATCACTAAAAACCACAATCTCATGGTGGCACTAAAAGAAACGTTGAGAGATCACCAAAGTCATTAATTGTCTTAGAACTCTGAATTTCTAAACAAAAGTTTGGGTCAATCCATCTTGTGATTTAAAAAAAAAAACCCAACATCAATCGCTGAATGAAAACTTGATTCCCTGATGACTGATAAGATTTCAGAGCATCCTCAAAATAACTAAAATTCATTTTCTGTGTGTCATGGATATTTCTACCAAATTTCATGGCAATTCATCACAACCTTTTCAGATATTTTGGTCTTGACCAAAAACGGTGGACAGACAGAGCCACACAGCTACTGTGGCTATAATGTTACGACTGGTGCTGTAAAGTTTGCTTTGCACTGGTGTGGGTAGATTTTTGGTTGTGCAGGAAGAAGAGAAAAACTAGAAAGGAACCCACACTATATAACTGGGTGAATTTACGTATTTGCTTGGCTGAACAGTCAGACATCTCACTCTCACAGACTGCGTCCACCACTGCTTTAACATGCTCTGTCATTATAAGGCCCTGCTAGTTCCAGCAGGCACACCACAAAAACACTGGCCAGTGGTCAACCACAGAGGCTCAACCACCGCCAAATGGCGCACAAAGGCTGGCCGCCTGCTCTCCTCTGCTCAAGTCTCAGTGGTTTGCAGGGCTCTGGTGTTTGCTGATTTACAGATGGGGACAACCTCAGCTGTCCTGTGATCAAGAATAAGTTTGTGCTCTGATTAACATTATGGGATGCTGATTACTCAGACCGATCGTGATCATTTTGAACTATCTGTGAGATAATAATGATACTGCAAATTAAACTCCAAATTAACTGAAATTAATCTAAATGTCATGTTTGTTTTTGTTTTTTATATTACCATTAATTATGGTGTTAATCATGAGGTTCCAGAAAACATGTGATCTGTCAGTTCTCTATACTCCTTTATATCTACTAGTGATAGTTTATTAAGGGGCAGTCAAAGATCTCATTCTGTCTTTGTCAAGAAAAGAACATATGCTCACATACATGGCAAGATTTAAAAAATGAGTTATCTTGTCAGTTTTTAATGCGAGTCAAATAACTTTTGGTATTTTTGGGCCTGTTAGCCTTTATTGATATTTTCAGACAGGAAAGGTAGGACAAGAGAGGAGGATGACTGGGATCAAAGCAAAGACATTACAATTACATGGGATTTGTCTCAGTAAGCCATCAGGAAGGACAGATCTATATTTAGCCTCTAATTAATCAGGTAATCTCACTGAGATCAAGATCGCTTTTGAAAGAGACCCAAGCTGCACACAAACAGCATTCAGATTTCAAAGAAGAAATACCTTCTTTAAAACGTATACCAGATTTGTAGTATAGCCATAATGACAAGACAAGTATTCTTTAAGTTTTATGTTAATATATCAGTTTCTTCTTTTGAAAACACCATCTATTGTACATCTGTCTGAATAAACACAAAAGCGAGGTCAAGCAGCCCCTGATCTATAGGACACAGCCTTACAGTAAGGATTCGGGTAAGGTAAAGCAGGTAAAGCAGCTTTATTGTCATGATACAATGAATGGTACAATGAAATTGCAAGGTTAGAGAGAAGGGTTAGTCCTGAGCTGCTGCCACATTGGGCCAACGTAACCAATGTGCCGAACACTCATGTTGGATTTAGCCTTTTACATATAGTTCCTGCAACCCTCTGACATTACATATAAGTCATTATCACCGTGGAGGCTGTACAGTATAAATCTATCTTCAGGCCACTTGATGACCTGAAATAATAAAAGGCGTTGTCTTTACACGACACAGGTAAAATGCAGTGAAGCACTGCAGACGGGTGACTCAGTCAGTGGGCAGTTGGCTCACAGAAGTAGTAAAACTTGCAGGGCATCAGTGAGCAGGAGTGGCACATTGGCATGAATTTGGTTTCATAAAAAAGGGAGTGCTTCTGGTTGCAGCTCTTGGCAGCCATGGAGGTCAATGCTACACAAAGTGTGAAACATACATGAGCAGTTGAGCCAGTAACCATAAGCAGACTGTCTATTGTTTGATAGAAACACAGCTAATATTGCTGAAATATCTAAATTTGTCTTACCTTGTTACTCACAAGCTCTCTGGTCCTCACAGAAAATGGTTCTGCACTGTAGAGCCAGGAAGTGCAGAACCCAGACCTGGTTCTGCTGCAGTAAATTTCAGGAGCAGGGAACACATGTCATTTTTTGACTGCAGTCTTTTCTCTTATTATTTATATAGAAGTTTGTGTAATTATTCAGTCAGGAATAACATGCAATGAATGTGTGCTTAAACACAAAATCTAAAGTTAGCAAATTTCAATTCTGCACTGTGAGTAACTTTCGTTCAAAACAAATTTTTTTTGTTTTTTTCTTCCTCATGATTTCTCATGTCTCCTGACATTTTTTGTGTAGGACTAATTTCAAACAGTAGCCACAGTCACTTGTTCTTACCACAGCATGAGCATGCACACATTTTATTGTGGCTGGCAACGCCTGGCTGTGGGTTGGCCACTGACTAGCTAAATTCATAGTAGGTTGCATGTTTCAAGCATTTTGTAACCCGTCTGTCATACTAGGAGTCAGCACATTTAGGTCCCTGCTTCTGCCTGCCTGCCCAGTGTCCACCAAACACTTACTGACAAGCTCCGCTTACAGGTCTGGCTTCAGCAAGGGTCCCAGTTTCTTTTTTCTGGGCGAGGTGCTGCAGCTCACATGGCTGATTCATGTTGTATCTTGGCTTTAGCCCAAAAATTATGGTATGATTTCATATTACATGTCCAAGAGGGCAATTTATGCATTCACATATCATGAATGTTTTATATATATATATATATTTTTTATGCTGCATTTTTTCACTTTTGCTGAACTTAAAATACAGGCCTAAGTCTTAGCCTACACACTGAAAGACTAATATAGGAACATTAAGCAATATACTTTATGGATCCTTCCAGTGGGCTATTATAGCTCATTATGGCAGGTAATTACATCTTTAAAATTGTAAGGGTATAATTTATGTAATATAATAGGCTACACTGACAGCACACAAACTAACAGCAACCTCTTACAACTGTCAGATCACATTTCCCATAAAGTCAGTCACTTCCTGTACTGCCGTTTTTCTTGGTCAACTGGCGTTGGTTCGTTTTGATGGTTGTAGTGGGTAACCTTGTTAACTCTTAATTATGAGGGTTTTTTTTGGTATTTTTTGTTCGAAGAGTCTTAGCGCTAATGTTAACGTTAGTTTCCTTGGATAACATTACGCACATTTAATTTAAAATCGCGGGAATTTTGAAAACTGTTAAACTGCTGTTGACGGTTGTCATTTCTCCGACAGGATTAAGTTAACTGTAACGTTACTTTACGTTACCTGACCAAGATATGGGATATTTTTAATTTGCTTTATGAAAAGAAAATCGTGTAAATCTACTGGGTAAGTCAACAACAAGAGATGTTAATGTTAAATGCATGGTGCCTGATTGAAGGATTCAAGGCAGCTAACTTTGAATTTGCTAGCTAGCTGGTGGACATGTAGCTAGCTAACGTTGATGTTCAAATGCGACTCCTCGGCTTCCTTTAACAATAACGTTATCTTAGCTTGTGTGGTTAGTTAGTGTTCAGTGTCACTGTCAAAGATGTGCTTAACATTGCTGTTGTGTTAAAAGTAATAAGTAAGATCCTTTGTGTTGATTTGCCTTTTTATTTCAGTCCACTAACTAAAGTAGCTAACAGTAATGACTGACTTCGCAAATGGCTCACATTAGTTTAATAGTGTTAACTTTCTGTAGTTTTAGTTGACCCATATGCAAAAAATAAATCCTTCCTCCGCTTAATAGTTATGTGTGGAAAGTGATGCCATCCACCCTTGTCTCTTCAGTCCTTTTGTAAAGCAGGTCCTGCCTATAGATGGTAATTGTGTTAATATTTAGCTAACCCTACCTTTCCAAAGTAAGATTGCTGACGGCTATCCCATGAGTCCATAATGTTATGTCAAGTTTTCTAAATATGTCTGATTAGGGCTCTGTCACATGTTGTTTCAATGATGTTATTAGATTGACATTAATTGCAATTGTAGCCTTTGACAGAAGCAACATAATCCACCAGATCGACAGTTTTATACAAGGCATTTGTTTGAGTAAATTTCTTTCAGGTACCAGCACTTGAACTTGAGAGTAATAATTAAGTACTCTCTCCATCTTTGCATACTTCTTTGTGATATAGGATGCCTCAGATACATATGTCCTAAGCCTTTAATTCTTCTGAGCTGTAAATTTTCTTTTCCTTGGCTGATAAAATCAGGTGTTGCTTACAGTAAATTGTTTATGGAGGTTTCATCCTGATAACACAGTCAGTCTTTTGGGATGCCCTTAATTATGAACAATATGAATGCATGTATTATATGTGTCTGTCATTGTGGTGGTGCTTATGAGGCGTCCAAGAAATGGAAGGTACACACATCACTCACCAGCACTGAGCTCGATGCCAATCTGCTCCTTGAGTGAAACGACTGTTCATGACTGAAGATCGTTTGACATTCATTAGTTAGAGCACTTAGAATTTTCATTTAGGTCTGCCCTTTAGTTCTGTGACTTGGTCAACTTAGCTAGCTGGCTAACTTATAGCTGGCTACACCAGAGGCCCCGAAATACTGGCTTATACCCCCAGAGACAAAAATCGTCATCATCAATTGCCCATCGATTCTGAGATTGTTGTCATAGCAGCAAATTTAGCTGTAGATGCAACCAAAGCCATGAACTGGTAGTGTTTGTGTCCTTGACCCACATCGAGGCATAAGCAGCCTGCTTCCAATGTTGTCTTAGAAAATTACCACAACATACAGTCAGCGTGTTGGTCTTCCATTGCTAACCTCAATCCTTTGAAGCAATTTTTTTGTCTTCACTTTAAGGAATTCATTCTTTCCTCTGCTCACACGAAAGATTCATTCTTTGATTGGATGTGCCACTGGTTGATTTCATCTTTAGATGATACCTTGCCCTGGTTTCCTCAGAAAGATTTTTTTTATCAATTTTAGTGATAAACTTGGGGACTCAATGAAGAGTGGACATCAGAGAGACAGTGGGTTGATGTGGAACCAATTGCAAATGCGTCTGAAATCACAATGTTAGCTCCCAGAAAGAGGCAGAAGTTGGCAACACCAGGTGAGTACACAAAGAGAAACAGCAGCATCCAAGTTTAGCTGCTGTGCCCTTTTAATGTTTTTGTTGTTGTTGTTTTTAATTGTTTTTTCTTTTAAAAGATTAACCTTAACCATTTTACAGAGAGGTGGCTCTTTCTGAAGCCTCCTCCAAATAAGGCTGAGAAATGGCACCTTCTTTTGCCTTAATTTGGAGGCCCCAATGGATGCTTTCTTTGCAGCCCTTGATAGCTCACAATATAAAGTTTAGTGTTAATTCATGTTCCTGTTTAGTCCCATTTCAGGTCAGTATTGGATTTTTGCATTTTGCATTTTGCATTAGTTACAATATAGTCATTCACATACTTCAGTCATATACCTAATTCGTTGTGATTATTTTATCTATAAATTGTTTCTCCTTTGAAATGAGCTGTTTCTTCTAGGTGTATCTGCTACAAAATAAAACCACATTTTCAATAATGTATCTCCAACCCCTTGTTTCAGCACAGTGTTCATATGAATAACATGTTCCTTTTTGGTAGGTCATGGTAAGTTTTTATCGCTGTAGGAAAAACAAGATGGCTGCTGTCAGACTTGTGATGTGGGCAGACACATGGCACATACAAAACCTAGAAACTTGTCTGTATTTTTCAGGTTAAGTTGACCAAAATAGAATATGTTGCCTCATATCTTCTCAAAAAATGGCAGTGGTAAAAGTGGCAATTGACACTGTTATTAAACAAAAAAATAATCAGGCAAGACCAACATTGCATATGTGACTTTTTCACTGGTTAGCGTCACCTGTTTAGGCATTGACAAATTTTATTGGACAAAAAAATAAATAAATAAAATAAAAAAATCACAGTCTGTCTGACGGCTGGTACACTTAGAAGCACATCAGGATAAATGTGCTCATTTTGGTAGACTTTGAAAGCATATTGGTTCAGCATCACTAAAGTCGTCGAAATGCATCATCATGTTGGAACTATGAATGTCTGTGAAAATAAAAAGTTGCTTCAGTCCATTCAGACGTTGAGATATTTGTCAGTGTGGTCCAAAGTGGTGGACTGACTATCAGACAGACAATACCATAGAGCTCTATCGTTTAAAAACATTGCTACATACATTATTTTCTTGTCACTGTCCTTGAAGGTCTAGTGGGCAATATATTTATCACATTTTACAGACCGTAAGAATGTATTCAACACACTGAGCATACTAGAGCACAGCAGAAATGTGTTCATACTTTTTCTCAGAGGGAAAACACAACCGGAATCATCTCTAGAGCAACCCTTCAAACACTTGGAAGTATGTCTTTGATACATAAAACTGTGTATCTTTGTAAATTTTGCTTTGTAGTGCACGTCCTCTGATCTCTGTCCTCCTCAACCAGTTCACTTTTTAGCGTAAATGAATATCACATTGTCAGTGATCTGCTTAACACTGAACATGAACTTGGATCATGTTAATCTGTGTGAAGGAGCAGCCAATGTTTTTTGATGCTGTGCCAATCTTTCATCTTCTTTTTTATTGTTCTTTTGTGGTAACCGGATGGCCTCCCTCTGTGTACTTTTTGCAGTCATATACTGTGTCAACAGTTTTAGGAGGCTATTGGTGTGATTATAAATCTTTTAAACATATCTATAATGCATTTAGAAACCAAAATGTGGAAACATTAAAGCTTATGAGTAATTATACATAATACTCTTGTTTTTTCAACATTTTTTAGTAAACAGACTGGGGTGTCAAAGCCCTTTTGCTTCCATCTGATATATTCTTAAATTATTTTCTGTTTTTGTATGTTTTATTTCTTAGATTTTTTTTCCTTGCTTTTATGCTTTATATGAAAAGGCTAAGGGACAGATTAAGTCCATAATGATAATATCAAAATGTAAATGATCCTGCATATATACATAAGGAGATTTACCATTTTTAAACACCCTCCCCAATCTCACCGTACCATCTTCAGATAACAGGGAAGTCCCAACGCTGAAGTGGTCACTGGGGAGCAGTATTCTCACAGCATCTTGTTTAGCAGAAAAGAAAAAAAAAAGTAGCTGTCCACTTTGAATCCATCAACTTATATCAATGTGTTCATCGTTGATTTAGACATTCTTTTAACCTCAAGTCTCAGACAGGTCATTATCATTTCTCATCATCAGTCTTGTTGAAAAATATGAAATAGTTTTGCCTTAAACAATTCAAAGCTGCACTTCTGCATATTTTATCAAACTAAAATGGGAAATAAGAATCCTCTTGGGGCCGAGACTCATTAAAGAATTACACCAGAGACTGGTCCACAACATAAGGACTATAATGAACAAAACCATGGAGACAAAAGTTATCTATACTAAATACTGTCAAAATAAAAGTATAGCGAAAGAATAAGTGCTAACCGATATTATCAATATTAGATGAATTTAGCCAAAATCACTCGACTTCAGAAGGTTTTGATATTTATGCAAATTTGCAGAGGCAACTACTAATGGGAAATGGTAGCAATTTCTTAAGGGAACAGGTTTTGTGTGCGGTTAGCTATTAGAAGTTCCCATAGCATCATATCATTTGCATCAATTCCAAAGGGGAAAGACTGTTGGGCTGAGACCTACACTTTTCAGAATGGAAAATCAGTTTTAACATGGAAACTAATCAGGTATGTAAAGTCATGTTTAATTGTGGTTTTTAAATTAAGCACACATCCTTTATGTGCATATTTGATAAAATGCTATAGGAATCCGATGGCAACTTGATGAGTTGATTTTTTAAATATATCCAATTTTTATGGATTTTCAAGAGTAAAGTGACAGTTGGCTCACAGTTAAGTTGTTCAAGGGACAAGACATTATCCCATTTCAACCTTGTTCTGTTAAAAAGAGGCAAAAATGTTTGTAGTGTTGATTGAAAATACTTTCCACAGAATGACAGAAAAACCCCTAAACTAAATAGCCTTAACTGACTAAAACCACCTTTCAAAATATTATACTCTTGAGATTTCTCTCACATTGTAAAAGGAAATTTAACATTCAACAACAACTTCTGCAAAGGTGTGTTTAGCAAGAAAAACAGAAGAACAATTTATTATACCACCTTAACCACATCCAGAGCTCAGGACTGCTGGAAGACTTAGTCTTTAAACCAATAAAAGCAATTTCCAAAGATAATTGAGAACATGTTTCAATACATATTCATGAAAAAAGGATTTTCCATACGACCGACTCATATGCTCATGTAATTGATTGAGGGGATGACCCGTTATATTAAATGCTATTTGAGAACCATCAAAACACGCAAAATTGCAAATTGCCCAGCTTGTATCTGAATTAATACCTCATTCATCATCATTATGAGTTGATAAGTTAATTTAACCATTTCATTCTGTCTTAATGAGCTATAGTTGAATTAATGTCATGTAATATATGAAAGTAACATTTGAACAGAGGCAATGATTTGAGACAAACAGAGCACAGACTACTTTAGAAGCATAATGGTGGCATAAATCTCGTCAGGCTGCAGTTCATGTTGCTCCTTTTCCTTACATTTTGCTAAAAAAAATTTCAAAAACACAGCTGAGAAGATTGGAAATTTTCCAGCCTGAAAAGAAATTTTAAGGTGTGAAATGCTGGCCTGTTTTTTTTTTCCGTTTTTTTTTTTTTTTGCAGTGTTTGAA
>JAQLOL010000005.1:12598679-12609993 GCA_029783665.1 Naso thynnoides | reverse complement strand
CGATCAATAAATAACATGATTTACATTTCATATTGCACATTTTTTTTTCAAGTTAAAATATTTAATTTCATACTGTCATCGATATTTTAAATACAGAGATATAGCGTTATAACAGAGACCTTAGGGACAAAGGCCAGTACTATTTTCATCATTTAATTTCAGTGCTCGTTTATCAGCCCTTGAAAGCCTCTTTTCTTTTTCTGGGGTGGACCGTAAAGCAAAATGTTCTCCATCTCCAGAGTTCTGCCTTCATTTTTGCACGAACCACAAATCACGAATTTGGACTATTGGTCAGCTTACAGGCCAATTTGTAGGCTATGTGATGGTCTTATTGGCGTTTACATCCAGTGTTTTAACATAAAGAAAACATTCAACAAGTCACACAAAATAAATTAAGAAAAAAAAAACGTGTTTTAAAAAATAGCCCACAATACACAAATTCATGAAACATTTTCCAGGGCGATCAATAATTCCGTTTCTCAACTATCAGTAGGACTATCCATAATATTTGCAAAATATTTCACGATTTACAGTTGACATGTTTTATAATTAACATATTGGTGATGTCCCAACAGGAACGAATAAAATAGCACGCAGCCATTTTTACAGGCGCAGACAGATTGTAAAGCCAGGCTATTTTGTCTGAACCTTCGCCTTGCTCAGTCCCGTCAGTGTGTGTGTGTGTGTGCGTGCGTGTGTGCGTGTGTGTGTGTGTTAAGTGAAGAGGTCCTTAAGGGATTACGCACTTATGAAAATACTGGGTTTGATAAAAATGAGGCCTACAAATGTAAATAAAAGAGATGCTGCTGCATACCGAGTGAACTGAATCTATTTCTCCCCATAATCAGCCCACACAAATTTGATTGGCTCTTTGCAGGCTGCTTTTAATGTAAGGTTTCAAACCCTGCATCTGTCAGATATGATCCTTCTGCAGTGCATTCTGTGTACCAGGACTGTCGCTTTGTTCCAGGTCTTTTGTATGTCTAATGACTTCCCTCCGCGGGTTGTTAGCACTTGACAGCGGGTCTCAAAACGAGGAACTTTCTTACAGGCATGTATTCAAAGGAGCTCCATCTAGGTACATGATTGGCAATTTTTGTCATGATCCTCTCATTATTAACATAAAAATTGACACAAAAGACGCAGTGCAAAAATTATATGCACCTTCCAGCTGATTAGGGGTGTCCCTGCAGAGCAGAGGCTGGGTTTTGGAGAAGCTGTCCCTGCCAAAATCGCAGTCTATTAGGCCTAGTGAAGAAAGATATGCTGCTGGGCAGAAAAGCAGGACCTTCTGCTAAATTTAGATGGCATAATTATCTCACGGTCGTATCTCCAGACCAAAGCAGTCCAAATGGCCATGCAGGCTGGATTTGTCCCGCCGACTACTGAAGTTTGAGCCGCAGAAAAATGACACGTGACTCAGTTATTCGTGTCCAAATTTGGGAGATTTGTAGAGATGAATAAATAAATATGAAATGGCACAAATATTGAGGCAAATGCAGGGGTTGTAATTTTTTTTCCAAACATACATGAATTAATCCAGCACATCCCATTAAAAAAAAGGTCTACTGGCACAACACAAGGGCACAAGCATTTAGAAAAAGTTTTTTTGTGAGTCGCAAAAATTCCGCTGCTCAGCTTCACGTGACTTTTTTTTGTTAGAAAGAGTCTCTGGACTTGAATTACACTTTATATTCATGTGTGTGTGTGTGAGAGAGAGAGAGAGAGAGTGTGTGTGTGTGTGTGTGTTTACAATGCTGGCTAATAAACGTCTGCTATAACCCAGGTGTTATTTTCTAAAGGAGGACTAGAGCAAAATAGGAAACGGTCATGTCGGCTGCATGATGAGTTATCTGTTAAGAGAAGTTTCCTCTCGTTGGTCTGGTGACGGGACTGAGGTCTTGCTGAGAACAGCCGCAGAATACGGCAGAAATCCACTCTCGGATCTTTGCCCGGAAGCTGTGCAGGTAAAGTCAGCGCTGGCGCTCCTTGAGCCCAGCGCGCTCGCCGCCTGGCTGCTGTGGCAGCTAAGACACGAGCAAGGCCCGGTGGATGACGGGGCGCTGACCGCGGCCGCCGCGGCCGCAGCCGCCGCCGCTGCGGACGCCGCCGCTGAACTGTTCAGGCCTGCGGGTGACTGGTAGAGTCCCGGGTGCCTGAAGCTGCACAGGAGCTCTGGCCGCGAGTAGGGGTGGGAGAGTGCTCGGAAGGTATCGAGGGGCCTGATAGAAGTGGCGAAAGGTGACGAGGCAGCACCGGTGGCGGCGGCGGCGGCTGCTGCTGCCGTGACACCGACGTGCGGGTAGTAATGTAGAGGCATGTGTGAGTGAAAAGGGTAAGGTAGACTTCCTGTAGCTGCCGCATGCGTCATCATGTAAGTGTAGAAGCTGGGGTCTGCTGGATGGGGCCAGGACATCGCCAAACGCTGCCTTTTATCCTTCATCCGCCTGTTCTGGAACCACACCTGCACAAAAAGTCAAAACAGGGCCCATATTGAAGCTGCCATGTTGTTTCCAAGCTCTAAATTTAGACCTGGGAGCTTTGTCGTGTGCTCAGCAAGACCCTCATCCCTGCACCGACAAATTCCCCCTCTGAAGGCTTTTGCGAATGAATGTGAAAATGATCAGATAAAAACGCACGAGTTCAAATCCCCCAAACAAAAATATGTCAGTTAAAACAGAGATTATTTTTTTGCAATATTTTTTAAAACAGTAGCCTTGGCTTATAAATTCATTTTGCACACGGTTGAATCGATTAGCATCCATTAGGGTGACTAGTGAAATAAAGCGTTCTTTTGCTCAGGCCTTGGCTGCATTTTAAAATAAAGAAATATATATACATATATTTTCCGAGCAGAAATAATGATTATAACGACTGCATTTTCTTCTGCAAGATATTAGAATTGTTATTCTTTTTTTTTTTTTTTTACAACTACACCATCGTTTCCTCTGCTCAAACACACACACACACATGGCTTGCACAAACACACAAACAGTGCACAGAAACGATGATTTAATCGGTACCTTGATCGTAGTTTCAGGCAGATTGAGCGCCGCGGCTAGTTCACACCTCCGTGGTCTTGAAACGTAATTTTCCCTGTAAAACTCCTTTTCCAGTCTCCCGATTTGCTCTCTGGTGAAAGCAGTCCGATACCTCCTCACTTGGTCGGAATTGGAATTATTTGATCCTCCCGTTGAATTATTACCGTTCATGTTCGCGATGGAGTTGGAGCTGGAAGACCCAGAATTACTGTCTGAAAAACCTTAAAAAAAAAAAAAAAGTAAAGAAATATTCATGAATATCGAAACTGAAGGCCTAGAAATAAAAAAAGGTTGTTTAAATGGACATTATTTCTTCTTGCTACATTAGTTTTTTATTTATCTTATTTTCTTTCATTGCAGTAAAATTGCTTTAATAATAGGCCTATGAATAATAGCCTCATAATATTCATAATAATTATAAATAAGAATTGAATTGTTTTTGCAGTCATGGAGAGAATACATCAAAGGCTCATATCCAATATATTAATATCAAACTGTGGGCCCAGTTGTAGAATAAAAGCAAAATAATTGTGGAGTAAAATGAAAAGTCACCTTTGTTGTTTTCTTTGTGCTGGCTCGGGGAGCGGTGCGCAGGGCATCCCACCTCCACATCACTGTTAATGTCTGAATCTGGCGAAATTTCGGAGTAAAGGCTCATTTTCTTTCGGCTCTCTGACGAGGAAATTTCCGCCGAGGAGGTATTTTCACTGTTGTGGTGCGGGCTGAAGAGACTGTCAATTTCGAATTTGCCTTTCGTCGGGATGTCCCCAAGATTTCCATGGAGAGAAGCCGAAGTTATTCTCGGGCTCAGCCGTCCGCTGTGCTGAGAGTTTTCCAGGGCCTCCAGCACTGAGTTTCCCGGCGTGTCTGAGAGCCTCTTCCCCGCGACGGGACTGTGCAGACCTCTCTCCATCAATATCATCTCCTTTCTTATCCTCTCCATCATTAAGCCGCGCAAGACGAAGGGGGAAAAAAAAAAAAAAAAACACACAACCCACACAACACTTGTCCAGGGGGCTGGAGCGCCAATGAGTTGTGTCGGAGCTAAATCCGCACGCAACTCAACAACTGCCTCTAAATAACTGTCTCTAAAGCTTTTTATAAGCAAGTCGCAAAAAATGAAAGAATCGGAATGCAATCGACGGGCGACTGCTCAAAACGAGCCGTGCATCCTCCCCACAGCAGCGAAAATGTCATTCATCAAAAGTGGCCGCTGTTCGTTGTTAAAATGCTCGGCTGACGTCGCTCCAATGATCATTTATTGTAACAGGTTTATAAGCAAATAAATAGGAGAGGGCTGTCACTTGATGATGGAGGCGGCCTTCGGTCAGACGAATAATATCCAAGTGGAGAGGAAGAGAGGAGTGAGGAGCGAGGTGCTTGTCCCTGGGTTGATCTCTGAGTCTGTTTCACATTGCTCTTGGGTTTGGCCTCTTGGGTGAAATTGACAGTCTGATTAATAAAATGAGCGGTGCAACATTTCCCTCTTCATTTAGGAATATTATTATGCTTTGATTCTCTTTTGTTTCCCTCCTCTCTGTGCGCTCTCTCCCTCTCTCTGTGTCTCTCTAATCGTGGTTCTTTTATTTATTCTCCTTATTTCTTTCACTTTGTTCATTTGTTTACCATTTCTGCGACTCCATCAGTACGTGCAGCGCATTAAAGGATTATAGTGGCGTTTGTGATCGGAGGTTAACGCTTAGGCTCCATTTATTCTCGTTTTTAAGACCTTGTTGATATTCCTTTTGCTGCTGTTTATATTTTCCATCTTTTTTTTGTTCGTTTTTTTGTTCCCCACCGTTCTTTATTCGTCAGAGGCAGATTTTGATGTGGTGATAATGCTTGAATTATTACACATTTACCGACAACACCACATAAGCCTACTCATTCATTTATCCATGCAAATAGTCTGCTTGTTCGGATTACATAGGCTGTATTTTTTTTTTTAAATAACCAAAACGTCACTTTAAATTCCACTATCAGCACCCTAATCACTTATTTTACTCAACATGTCATTACAGCTAATTCTTAACACTTTGATTGTTTATTCTGCACGCCTTTTATCTCGAATTTAAGAGAATTTTTCAGATTAAAGATCTTATTTGGGGACTCGAATATCTTCGTTTTTAACAGGATCTGAAGTCATTTCCGCCGATTTTCCGTCCATGCGTGGAAACTTCGAATTTTTCTGCGCGGAAGTTTGGACTTTTATAGTAAAACAACCAGCACAGTTTTGCCTCATCTTAACTCTATCGGAGACTCGATATGTAAAGACATAATACCCTGGACTCCTGGTTTCTCGATGTGACATGACTGTAAAAGCGCCATCAGATTATCCTCTGTGCGTCCTCTGGCGCCTCCTGCAGGTTTTAGTATTAATTGCTGTAATAGATTATAGGTGTTCAGGTGGTGTTGTGGGATTGTAGTTTTCTTGATGTTCAAACTTTTGTCTTTCCAACCAAGATCACTCTATTCGTGGTAAACAGGCAAAATTGTTAATTTTATAGGCTTTAGCAAAGCCACTTTGTAAGAACTGAAGTTACCTCTGAGCCAAATTACCTGAACTTCTGCCCATATTTTTAAAATACTGGTGAGCGATATAATGGGATTCGAATCAGAAGATATTCTTCTGTTTGGCCTATCCTCTGGACAAAACCCAGAATATGAGAAACTGAAAAAAAATCAAATCTTAAAAACCAAAAAAACCTCATAAGGCTTGGATTTAATTTAGCCTACTGCATGCGGCTGATTTAAATATTTCAACCCACTCAGTCATTTGTTCAAAAAACTGTCTATGTAATATTCTGACCAATATGTTATCTGTCCAATATTAGCACAGCATTTTGAATAAACATGCAGCTAATTCAGTTACCAACGCTACAGCAAATGTTAACTCTTCAGCATTTAACAGTATCACAACGGCATTGCATATTTATACAAATCATTTTGGTGCGTTAGTCTTCAGCTACACTTATAGGTTGACATAAAGTCGTCATGTGGAGGACTTGAAGTGGCTGGCTCGGATGCTGTACCTTTGCCAGTACATGTGTTAATAACATTTGGGGTTGTATCTGAAGGCTGAGAATTCATACAGAATCAGACTAAATCACATGATGGATGGAAATACTGAATAATGTGCATAGTTTAAGTTTACAGGGCTTCTTTGTATTTAATGATGTTCTGTTTTTTACTTCACAGTTAGCTCATACCTGCTATATGAATCCAACAGTGCAAATCATTATAATAAACCTGAACAACATGAGAATTTATAGAAAGTAGACTGAGGATGAGTTTAGCTGTGTTGTATTTTTGTTTTACTTCTCTTATTCTGTTGGTGATCGCAGATGTTGGCTGCAAGCCGGAGGGGAAGAGCAGGAGTGAAAAGTTTTGTGAGCAAAATTTCTGAAATCACAGTTTTTTTTGAGTATTTTTCTGTCGTAATTTAGTTTTTCAATCTGTGTGATGAAATAAGCAGTAAGTAGATGGAAATAAATTGTATTGAAAGTCATGTGACATACATTCATCTTAAAGAACCAATCTGATCAATGCTAATGGAAGACGTGTGTAAAAAATACACTTATCCTTCATTAACATTTGTTCAGGTAAATATGAAACACACAAGACAGGTATAAATCAGTAAAGATGGCTATAAGGAGGCACAAATCAAAAAGGATGGTCATAGATTTAATTTATTTAATGTATTGATTACAAGGACAATGAACATTAATCAACATTTCTACAAACCTTAGCAGTGTCAGCCAGCCGGCTGACTTTCAGCTGCAGTTCAACCAAATGAATTGATGGTTCAGGATGCAAACAAAGCACAACAGAGAAGGCAACAACGACAACAAAATCGGCATTGTTTGAACAGGAAGTGGACAACATGGATAGAATAATGTAGTTTTAAAGTCCAGAAGTGCATGTATTTGTCCTCAGTTGAGCAAAAGGCAGCTGTTCGTCATAAGACAGTTCATGAAAAGATCAGATTTACTGAACACTGTAACGGTTCAATTAAAACTACAGTTTTGACAGACTGATTATGTATCAGGTGGCTACTGTAAGCAATGGGAAATCAGCATAAAAGTCTAGCGAAGCCCTCAAGAGGGTTTGTGACACATGCACACAACAGAGATTAAACTAACAATTTTCATATATAGTAATACAATCTATATTTCACACTTTACACATCTGTAATGCTTCCACGCTCTGCTCACCCACACAGTTGGTTTCTGTTAGTCTGCCGATTAGACCTCTGCTGAGGTTCAACGTCAGCGAACTATGACAGGAGTTAGGCTACCTGATGTCATACAATTCAGTCTACTTGTAAGAATGATAATGGTGGTAAGTGTCCGCCCTCACAGGTGCAGCCAAGCTAAGGGGAGCGTCATGGAGACTCCTGTCAAAGTCACCAATAGGCCCTTTCTGCTGCAGAACTGTAGCAGGAAAATCACAAGTGTTACTAATAACACAAACAACATCTGTGTTCTGTGTCCCAGTGTGACAGAGAGTCAACATGCAAAAGACCCTGACACTGGCTGTGATGACGGGTGATTAACAAGTTCACGGCCAAAGGCAGAAGGACATGAGTTCATGTTACATGCATCTGCAGTTTACCTTGTTGATGAATTATGAAGGAAGATTAAAGCTAATAACTTCTGTGATATTTCTGTTTTGTTTTTTTGAAAATTTCAAGAGAATAGTATCTGAGAAACAGTATTGTCCTTTGTGCAGTCATCCACCACTATGGCTCACCAAAAGAAGTCCATAAAGACAAGAATGCAACATATAGAGGAGGATGCCCCCTCTTATGGCATGACATGCTGAACTTAAAAGTGGTAGATAGAAATGACCGCACAATCACCTGAAATAAAAGATATTAACATGAACTTTTCTGCTAACAAGAGCTGTATAACTCCTCTCCTTCTACCGCAGGCCGTGAACGCATTGATCTCCACAATGGAAGACACCAATGTTTTCAGTCATTTTGGTATCAGCTGTGATTCATCTACTGTAGCACATCAAACAGTCATTTGTAAATAATGTCAATTAGCAGCACATATCAAGCTTTGGGATTACCTGGATTGTGTTTGAGATGTTTGGCATCAATATAGTCAGTCTTGAAGGACACAGCATCTAGTGGCAGTTGGAGGGACTGCAGCTTAAGGCACTTCAAGCTTCAAGGGCTTCAACTTCCGACATGTTGGCTTCCAGGTCTGGTCTCAGGTGAGTTTAAGTTCACAGTCACCAAAGAAATTTTCCTCTGGAAGGTCTCCCTAGGCCTCAGATTTGTGATTTCTTGACTTTGACTCCATCCAATATGATACAAAATGGTAGGTTTATTCATACATCATGTCAAGAAAGTAACGAATTGCAATAGACAGTTTATCCAAATGTATAAGGCATGAACAGGACCCCTAAATAAGCCTCCAAAAGCTTTTTGGAGGGAACATAGAACATATTACAAGAAAATATAAATACACATTAGAACAACAATACACACAATAGACATATTACAAACAAAAAGCTACAAATGCAACAATCCCAAGAGCAATTTGCAAATAAATTACAAGTATGTTGTTGGTAGTTTTTCCTTTAAAATCTTTTTAAAGATGGAGGCAGAATGCATCAATTTTAAGCTGTCATCAAGCTTGATCCAGATCTGTTGTCCTCTGCATGCAACACTCAAACTTGTGCACTTGAGCCTTTTTTTGTGCCAGTAATGAGATGTTTTACTCTAGTGTCACAGGTATGCTGGAGGTGACAGATTGGAACGAGGTCACACAATCAGTAGTTTAACCTGTGAACAACCTGAAACGATATGCAGACATTATGAAAAACACTGTACTCAGAGAGCCTCAGTAGACCAAGACGACGAAACAGAGGGCGAGTAACAGCATTGAGTTCAGACCAAAGGAAGGCACGTATGACTTTTTTTCTGAAGAGTCTGTAGTTTTTTTCTAATGACTGGGAAATATATTACACCATATAACATTACAGTAGTTTAAATGGGGATCAAACAAGATTTTATATAAAGTAAGGAGTGCTGAGAGTGGGAGAAGATGCCTTAATTTAAAAAATAACCTAAAATATTTAGATAACTTGTTAGGTGATCAATATGGCATTTGAAATGTACACATTCATCAATGTGGACCCCCAAGGAATTCCATGGTGTTTACTCTTTTAATATCTTTCCATTTATTTGAAGACAATCATGGTCCTTATTATTCATTAGATGTTTGTTGGAATGAAACACAATGTAGTTTGTCTTAGTAATATTAGTATCAATAGTAAACCAAGTGTTCACTTTCACTAACTCCTTATTTATGATTTTCTGAGGTGCAAGTGGATTCTTGTGCAACATAAATAAGCTGGTGTCATCAGCAAACTGGACTTTAGGACATAACAGCAGCAAAAAGAAGAAGTAAAGAGCTCCTTAAAACCCTATCAGAGTGTCGCCATTTAGCCATAACGAGACATGAGCAGCCCTTCACCATTAATATCTGCAGCAGACAATGCCAAATGACAGGATAGTCACACAACACATGCAGATGATACATCACATGTACCTGGAGTAGATAGATTTCAATTCAGCTGTCCGACTTCTGTTATACTTTACATTAAAAAAAGAAAAGAGTCTTCAAGAAGCCCATTTGAAGTCCATTGAAGTAGCTTCCACATCTGAATGTTTTCTAACACTCTATGAATTGAATATTCAGGATGACTGTTTCTCTTATTCCTTGATAATTCAGACAATATGTTGGTGTGATGAAGCTGTGTGTGAGGGTCATATACATAGACAAAGTTTAAGAGGAAGGTCGATTAATTGAATTTTATTTTATTTGTATCGTTGAAATTTTAATATGACTTATGATATGACAGCATATGACACATGCTTTTTATTGACTCAGGCTTTGTAGACCACTTAGTTGCAGAAAATCAGTGGAAAACAGTGAGGATATGACTAAACAGGTGGTGAATGATAAATCTAAAATCTGAATATTGAAATGTGAGATGTCTGTTTTTGATAGACGCGTTGCAAGCAAGAGAATTCATTCAGTGTGGACAGATAGGAACAGGCAGAACTGAACTTCTGCATGAAAAACTGAGTGGCTGGAGTGAACATCAAGATGAAACCAAATGATGTCAGAGTTGAATCCTAACTGGTTTACATGCAAAACAAAATGCAAGAGTGCTGCTTAAAGGGTTTAATATGCTGCAGATTGCAATAAGTCATTACACATAAAATATTTTTAACTTTATTCTCCTATGAAGAGGCCTTACCTGATTTTTACCCTGTTAGCTTTTTGGACAAGAGGAGGTGACAGATTAAACATTATGTGTGTATTATATATATTACGTCCTGTTTATGTCTGAATGATCTTTAAACACTTCGTATTTACCATTTATTGTTTGCTTCCCTCATTTAAAGGATTCAAGAAAAAATTCACATGCTAAAGTTGTGCATAAGGCCTCGGTGACATGCTGTCCCTTGACATGTACACTTCACTTTGAAGGGGCAATGTGTAACATGTGGAAAGAAATTATGTTTAAAACACTGAAAAAATAAATTAACATCATCGATAGAAAGTGAAGTAAAAGTTCTGAAGTTTGACTGAGACGTCTGTTTATTGGGCTGCAAAAATATTTAGTGAATAGCATGGTTAGCAGCTCTGCTAACCTTAATTACCTCGTTAGCTCATTTGCCTAAAACACAGTTTATTCAAATTCTACAGAAAATAAAGAAAATAAATCTCACCAAAACTATCTTGGGCTGTCATTCCACTGCTTCAGCAATCACCAGCTCTTTTTTCTATTTTGGCTAAATAAATCTAGCCTTCTCATAACTTCCCTTTCCCTGCTTGCTGTGTCCTCTTAATCCCCTGAGTGGGAGTCCTGCTTAGAGCCGCTGTAAATCACTTTCCCTTTTGTCAAACTGGCCTCAGTCGGTCTTGGAGGCTGTGTCCAGCCCTGTTTGCCGGGACACTGTGGAGTCTGGTTCCATTATACATAGCCTACAAGGTGAACAACATTCCCACACTGCATGAAGCTCCTGGTGCTGGCAGACTGAGTCAGCCAGTGTGGGTCACTGGTTGCACAGCTAACTGAGCTAACAAGCTAACAGCAGATATCAGCTTCAGTCAAAGAGAGCTTACTCTGGTGATATGCTGCCCCCTATCATTTTGCACATTACTCCTGTGAGCAGAGGCCACTGCCTGATTGCTAATGTTTTGTCCAAAAAACAATCATCAAGAAACTGTTCATGTATGGTAGGC
>JAQLOL010000005.1:12538285-12560776 GCA_029783665.1 Naso thynnoides | reverse complement strand
GTGGGAATCTTAGAGGGGTTTTTTTTTTTTTTTCATTTACAGCGAGGTAACCGATGGGGGCTTTCACGTTGCGTTTCAGGGCAGATATTTCTTGTTTTGTACCGTCATTGTCTTCGGACAACAAAAAAAAGCCCAGAAGCTCTCCCAGTACGACGAGGTTTTCTTTCTCGTGTCTTCACGATGAGAAGCTTGAAAAGGTATTTCAACCGAAGGTCGACAAAGCAGCAGTGGCAGGTTCATCCAGGGGACACATTTCAGCCGCAAGGACTGACCCCAGCACCCCCTGACCCGCCGGACAAGCAGCATTTTCTCTCCCAGGCGCTCCTCGCTTTGGTTTGGAGCGCTTTTCCACAGTTAAAGAGCCAAAGCATTCAAAGCAAGAATTCCACAGTTTTCCACGTGTTTTAACAGTAGGCCTCTTTATATCAAGCAAAGCCCCCGAAAGGTTCTGATCTGAGCATTTGTCTTCTCATGTCAATATGCAATCTGTTCGGTTTTTATTTTTGTACATGCTTTTTATCTTGTATTGTGCGTTGAGATGCGAGAAGTATATTGGACAATAAAGATTTCTACTGATTATGCATTTAAATTATTGCGGTGCATTTTCCTCCACCTGAGAAATATCATGACGGTCAGGAAATTTATTTCCTGGCTGCACTGAGGTATCACATTTAACAATTTCTCTGAATGCTCAAAACCTCATTTCATTTTATTCCTACGGGGTAAATTAGTGTCATTTGTTTTGTGCCATCCACAAAAGGGGCTCTTTTGGTGAGAGAAGAGGGTTTTTCTTTTTGCCCAAGTAACAACAAGCACGTGGAGCCATATGGATCCATAGGACCCCCTCTCACAAACCATCCACAAATGCACCAAATGTCCGCTGCGTGGGTAAATTCAGCCTCTTCCCATTTAAAAAAAAATGAAGTTTACGAGCATAAATATATTATTTGGTGTGGCCAAAAAAAAAAAGTGTGGCAAATCAAAAAACGAGTCTCTCCTCCGTCTTCTCCTCATTTTCATTCACCCGCTCGTGTAGAAAGGAGCGCGTCATTGCTCAAAAACATCCCCACGCGCTCGTAGTGGAGTTCTTCAATGTGATTTTTATTCAATGAAAACTCTGTTTCGTTTCCGAGGAGACTTTGACTTGAGTCTTATTACAGATTAGTTGTGATATTAGTATTTATTGTGGAAGGGAGCAAAAATGGAAGTCAGAGGCCAGGCGCTCAAACTGATAATAAAACATTTCCCGTCACATTTATTTACAAACATTATGATCAGCTGCATGGGATGGCCCATTAAAGCCCCTGGTGCTTCACAACTTGTGCCATTATTGAATATGACCCACTGCAGCACTGACCTCCGACCCTCCACAGCACAGACTCAGTTGTGATCCAAACAAAAGTGCTCTTAAACAGACAGACATGTGGAAAGACAATCCTCATCCACTCAGCACTGTTTTTCATCCCCAGTGACCACTGTACGATCCCCCACCGAGCACGTGCGGCCCTACAGGCGCGCATGTTCGCGCGTTCTGCGTTCGTGTGTGCGTGCAGAACGCGACCTCGTGTCATATGGATGCAGAGACAAGCTCGGACAATGTGATGCCACCAATCCACCGTCCTGCCATCAATGATCTGCACATAGATGCTGTAGGGAGGAGGGGGGGGATTGGGGTGGGGAGGTGGGGGGTGGGGTGGGGGTGGGGGGGTGTATCTGCACAATGGGACAACTAATCCACCTTATGTACATTCTACTATTAAACGCTCTATCTATTGTATAAGTTGCTACCTGAGGGCCATTTGATATAAAACCTGAGTTGTGTGAACTCTTGATGTTAAAATATTACACACACACTTTCCTCCAGCAATTATCAGGTCAGAGCAGCCTACTACACAACGTACAGTGTGTAGCCACACTGACCTACATGTCTGAACAGCAATAAATGGGAGCCAAAGGCAGTGCCATTTTCAATGACACTGCACCCAGTGCAGGAATACAACGTCGTCGCTCTCCATCCGGCCATATTTGATTTCCAGCTGTTTTCGCAGAAGCCTCTCCGAGCCAGACAACCCCCCTAAGATATATTAAAGTGCGCTGTCTGCATTCAGAGATATAATCCAGAGACTATACCACTCCGCTCTCTATTCTCGACCACGTGATTGTCTAAATAATTAATGCAGCACGTCCCCCTAGAAACACGGCGTCGTCATTAATCGCAAGGACTCTATCAGACTTGAAAACTGAAGAGATCCCCCAAGAAAATAATATCCGATACCCCGCGCAACCGTAGCCCCGCACTGTAGCGACACATCCGAACCGATGGATGCTTGGGTAGGTAAATATTTCAGCATTTTTTATGTTGCTCGAGCTGGTAAATGACGATATCAAATGTCGTGATATTTGATAAATTGCTCCCTTTGATGTGTGCGCTCGGAATTGTTTGGGCTGTGGTGAGTGGCTGTGTGCATGTCCTTTCTTTTTTTTTTTTTTTATTAAATATGTTGGAATTGTCCAAGTTTGGGGGCTCGCTGCGTTACGCATATATCTTCTGAGGGATTGATAGGATAGATGGGTGAAAACTAAAGGGCAGTGACATGTATTCATGGATGCTCGCTCTGAGTAAATGTTCTTTCGGACACACAGCTCACCGTGGCTCCTCCACAGGGCCCACTGATTCTTTATTTAGTTTAATTCAGCTTTAAAGCAATTTAGGCTTTTTTTTCAATTCTTATTTTTACAACATGATGACACAGCATTCAAATTACACATTGTTGTATCTCATCTGCTAAGTAGAAAAGAGCGTTTCTTGACCGAAGTTTTCAGTGTAAAATAAATAACAGCTTATTCATCTTTCTGCTTTTGCCCGGGAACACAGTCACTTTCTGTTGTTTTTATTGTTAGTGGGGAGGGGGGGGGGGGGGGATGATTTTATTTTTATTTCCAAGAAGTCGGAGAAGTTTGGGCAGGCTGACACTTCTGCCTCCTTGTAAATCATTCTCAGTAATTCCTGAAAGGGTGCGAGGCTGTTGGGGGGCCGGGCGAAAACTGTAAATCTTTCACTTTTATTGCCCTCTGAACATATGCTGCGGCGCTACCAGTCTTGCATTTCTTCTTCTTCTCCTGCTGCTGCTGCTTCTTCTTCGAGATAACCCACCGCTGAACAAGCCGACTCTCTCTGCGTCTCCAAAAACCTTCCATTTGCAATCCATTCGTCTCTTACTATATTTTTATCTACTGGTAATTCAAACGAGCTTTTCTTTCTTTTTTTTTTTACCGTGAGTTGACGCTGAAAACACTGCAAGAGAAGGCATGGCTCTCCCACTCTTTGTGTTTCCGCAGTGTGTGAGGAGAGACACAACAAACAAAAGATGAGAATGTGGTTTATTTGAATACAATCCAATCCCAGCTGGAGGAAAAAACCCACACGTCCTTTATTTCATATATCTTTTTTGTTTTTAAATGCACATTATACATCATTGTAGCTATTGAGCGACTGAACAGGGCAGCGATGGAAAGAATAATAGTGTTTGACAATATTATCCAAAAATAGCTACTCTACTGTGGTGCGTTTAAGGCCCACTACACACAATATGTCGTGAAATTGCGGGCAGTTGCTTTTTAATAACAATTAAGGAGAACTTAAAAAAAAAATGCTGGAAAATTCAAGGCTTCAGTAACACATAGAATGCACAGAAATTGGTTATAAAGACAATAGATGCTGCAACTGCTGCCCTGACATAGCACGAGCACGTGCAAGTCTATATCATGAAAACCTTAAAAAAAAAAAAAGCATAAAATAGGCCTTGTAATTGTGTTTATATACTGAGGGGCAGAGTTGCAATGCTCGCAGATTCAGGAGGAGATGAAAAGAAATAGGCGGTGGAATATTTTCTCACAGTTCAGATGAGGAAATAAACGCCACCCTTTATCAAAATGGATTGGTGAGGTAAGGCTCGGTTGAAGAAGAGAACCATCACGTGAACAAATATGCTTGTATCTTAAGGCAGCGCCTTTATTTGTCATCACAAAGCCTCCGAAACACCAAAAAATCTCCTAATGTTTGCTCCAAAACTGCACAGGCCTATCATGTTCTGAATTCCTGTATATTTGAATGGGTGATTGATTGCCAGTTTTTTTTTCTTCCTTTCTGGAATAAGGATACCTTGTTCGCTTTTTATTGGTAGCTGAATACGAGTCCTTCCATTCTTTCGGGAATACTGTCTCCATTGGTATATGGAAATGTCTGAAAAACAGCAAGATCAGGTTTAGGACAGCACTGTCTACAGACAAAGGGTGAAGGATTTATTCTAGAGGCTGCGAGGAAAGGAACTGAGACTGAGGGGGAAACTGGTTTATGATGAATTGATTCGCAGGTAAGCAATTGCATGGCAGAAAGCAACCTTTAACCAAGGGTTAATATAATGCAAGGAAATATATATATGTGATTTATTCCACTCAAGGAGGCGATGCTTGTTAATGTCGCTCTCGCCGGCGAGCCTGCGGATATGGAGTCTACAGCTGCCTCCTCAAAAGCAGATTCATATTTTTTGGAGGAAGCGCGTTCAAATATTATCGACAGATTGAGCCCGAGCTGCCCGGCGCTTTTCGGCTGATTTCACCTCTCACGAACACCGGCTCGGAGGAAGCTGTAGGAGAGGAACTTTTCTTTTTGGACTCTTGGATCGTAAATCACATTAATTTGTTGTCTTATCGTCACAGTGGCGTTTGCGGTGATTTATGTGGTTTCAGCTGTATGGCTTTGTTAACCTGGACGTTATATTATACATGGATTCATATTTGATGTTTCAAAGGATCACCGGGCCGGACAGCCCAGCGAACAAGGATAAAATAAAATAGCATGCTTAGATTTTCCCACCGTTTGGGAGCGTTTGACTCGTATTTGGTTGATTGTAACTCATGTGAATATAAATATTATTTCTTTGGTGGTCAAAAATGGGCCTGAATCACCAAGACAATAAATGTTTAGGCAATTTAAGTGGACATTTCCCGATTTTTCTCACATTCTGCTAACACAATTTTAACTATTTTCTTCCGGATTAAGGTTGCATATGTTTGCATTATATCTATTTTTACAGTGTAGACTAGCTACTCGTGAATGTGCGTCTTTGCAGAAGGGCTGCAAGAATTTCTACCGAGATCTAAACACCCGAAACCTTTTGGTGCAAGTGGTGATTACGCATTTTGTGAGCAGCTCTTTGCCTGTTCTCTCGCATTTTAGGCTATCTCAACAAAGCGACACCAATATTCCACTGAGCTATTTTTTATCCACAGTTATTTCTGTGCGTAACACACATTTTTCCAACAATAACCAAACGCGTCATATGGATGCTAGACGTGAAATATAGCCAGACTCTGAAGGGCTTAGCAGGAGAAACGACTAGCCGGGATAATAACACTCGACACTGAGTCCGGCCTATTGTGTGAACCAAACTTACCGTAACAACGCGTAGGCGAAAAACACTGTTGTTTGAAAAGAGGACCATGTCTGCTACTAGTAGCCCAGTGGGCTCAAAAGCACTTCAGGCTCGGATTATTGACTAGCCTTAACAAATATTCCACACCGAAGGAATCCCGAAATCCCCGTGACAACATTTTTACACAATTATCCTCGAATGCGAGCAGGAAAACAGGCGTGCTTTCATTCGGTCACTGCAGAAAAAAAAAGAGCTGAAATTTTCAAACGTCTCGTTTATTTTCTTGCCGTCGGTCGAACATCCTCCCGTGCGTTTCAGTCTCCGGCTGAAAAGCTGATTTGGTTTTGGTGGAAACTTGCGTCTACTTGAAGCCAACCTGCTCGTTGTTCATTAAACTTTGACTTAATGCTGAATGACCCAAAAGGTCACCTAAAAAGCTTATGACTGCTAAATATTTGGGCTGGCTCTTTGTTTAAAAAAAAGTGCACATACAACACTTTTTTCTCTCCAGCTTTGGAAGCAGAGACTTGAAAAAAAAAAATCAGATGTGGTCGGTGTCAAGCCTCTCAATTTTTGCAAATAAAAACAGGGAGAAAAATTAAATTTAAATCATCTAAAATATTTTTCTAACTGAGCTTTTCTAATTAAATTAATTGCTATGTTCTGTTTGAATGGTGGACACTGGTTGTGGTCTTTATTTGTATTTAAATTGTTGATGTATGCATCGAAATTTAGGCCCAGACATGACTTTAATTTAAAGGGGGAAAAAATCTAATATGAGTAAACTTTTTTTTTTAAACTTCTCTTCCAGGTCGAGGTGGGAGCAGTGATGAATGCGTGAGGGATATAAAACAGATTTGCGCAGATTTCGGTGAGTAGCACTTCTTTAATGAAGGGAGTGGACAGCACGCCGACTGCTAACAAGGTGAAAGGGTGATTTGTTATTAGGCTGCATATTAACGCTCACAGTGTTTCACAGGAGGCTTAAATCACGAAAACAGACATGAGGGATGACTTTAACTTGGCCAGTACGTGTAATTATTTACGCAGGCCAGAGTCCCATTGCAGTGTGTCCAGTTTTCTACAACGCGGCACGAATAAAGCCAAATGGCCAAGAGAGAACACTTAATGTTATTAAATCACAAGAAAAGCAACTATACCATACATTAGCATCCTATTGGGAAAAAAACATGCAAATTATAAAACATAAATTCAGGAAGAATTTCACCACCTCATCCCGCGTTTTCAACATTTAAACCGGGCTACAGGACGCGCCATCGCCAACATTTTCTTCCTCTTTCTAACCAGCAAAATATCTCCAGTGTTTCACTCGGTGTTTGGCTGCAGACTCGCGCTGAGCCAGAATGGAGGCATCATTTATAAAGCGAGCCCCTGTATGGGAGAAGTCGTCGAGTATGAAATTCTTTCTCTTGCCTTCCTCCTACGCTTAGTTTTACACTTCTGAGGGCTGCGAGTGTTTTGCTTTTCATTCCCCTCTGAAGCCGTTTACAACCATAACATTTGCGGTCATAAATTTTGCCGCGGTCCACACTGACAGGTGCAATTGTTATGCACGGCGCAGGCTGCACCTCTTAAAGCCACCAACATACAGTACAGGGCCCTTTGATATTTCTGTTTCAGCTCAGTTTAAAGGCTAACGCTTCTCTGTTAGATCATTTTTTAAAAATATCTACCAGAATATTAAAAGATTTACTCTAAATTTAAAATGTTCTTTTTCAGAATTGGAGTATTTTTTTTTGCAGGAAATCGACCAGGCGCTCAAAATATAAGAGATGAGGCGTGTGTAAAGGCTTATAAAATATCATATGAAACTCTCACCCCCACCCAACAACCCCCCTCCCTCCCTCCTCTCTCATACACAATCACACACACACGCGCGCGCGCGCACGCACAGCCATCACTACCCACATTCTGATTTTAACATTAATAACAAACAGTGGATGAGATTATTATTATTTTCTTGTGTGCGTAAACATGTGATCCAGGCGCATGTGCGCGGCCTTTGGTGGGCTATGTTTCTGAAACAGGGAACAATGCTGGACGGGCTTTGTCAGGCCTCCTGATTAGTCAAAGGGGTATTGTGTGTATGTGTGTGTCAAATGCTGATTCAGCTCGTTTCTGAGGGACTCAAAGCCTCCCAGCGCGTCCTTCAAGCGCAAGTTAAACTTTAACTGGGCTGGGAGATGTGTCACTGTTCTGGACACCGTAGAGACAGTGATTTCTGATGTGAAAGCTGCTGTGGCTCATCGCAGCTTATTGGGTCAAGCAGAGTGGTTCTTTTTGCTCACTGTGAATTGGTTGATTCAAACCTTGAACCTCAAATATTAAGTTGGATGCTGCTTTAGCAAGTGTAGGCCTTATTCATGTCTGCCCAGATGAGTCTGATGTATTTCTCTTTATAGGTCACAGACTGGAGCAACGTTGGGAGACACCAATCACGTGAATAAACAACATCCATGCCATTGGATAGAGTTGCACTGGCTTACTGGCTTTGAATTTTCAAAATGCAGAAAGCAACATACTACGATAACTCTGGACTCTTTGGAGGCTACACATACCCCAAACCTGACTCTTACAACTATGGCCCCGCTCATCAGTCCTACCCTGCTTCTAACATCGAGAGTGACTACCAGGGCTCAGTGTGTCCCATCCAGACCTCCACTGTCCGGCCACCAACCCTCAAAGACAGTGACCTGAACGGAGACTGCATGCGGCAAAGCAGCAGTCAAAGCAACAGCAGCAGCCAAGCCACGAGCATTGGGGAGCAGCAGGCACCTCCACTGTCAGCATCCTCTCCCAGCTCCAACAGCTCTGCATCTCAGAAGAAGAAATCACCTTCCAGCAGCGCTTCTAATAGTTCCACACCGGCTCTCACAAAGCAGATCTTCCCCTGGATGAAGGAGACCCGGCAGAACGCTAAGCAGAAGAGCAACAACTGCACCACTGCAGGTAGAGATCATGATGGAGACGTGTGTGTGTGTGTGTGTGTGTGTGTGTGTGTACGGTGTGTGTAAGGAGGAGGAAGGGGGTGTACCTGGTCTTTATGTCCTTACAGTTTATGGTTGCACTGGTAAGGAAATGGCTAAGGTGGTGCTGTGGTTTCATTACAGGTGGCGAGGTGAGTGATGAGAAGAGCCCAGCCGGACCAGCCTCCAAGCGGGTCAGAACTGCTTACACCAGCGCACAACTTGTGGAGCTGGAGAAGGAGTTCCACTTTAACCGCTACCTTTGTCGCCCTCGGAGGGTGGAGATGGCAAATCTGTTGAATCTCACCGAGCGCCAAATAAAAATCTGGTTTCAAAACAGGAGGATGAAATACAAAAAGGACCAGAAGTCTAAAGGGCTCGCGCACTCGCCCCTGGGACACTCCCCGGATAGAAGCCCGCCACTGAGCGGCCCGAATCACGTTGGATACTCTGGCCAGCTCCAAAACGGCCTCAACTATGACGCGCCCTCGCCCCCATCCTTCGCCAAACCCCAGCAAAACATGTACGGCTTGGCCGCGTACACGGCACCCTTGGGTGGCTGCATCCCGCAACAGAAGAGGTACCCGGGCTCTGAGTACGAACACCACGGCATGCAGAGCAACGGCAGCTTTGCCAACGCCAATTTGCAAGGCAGCCCCGTTTATGTGGGTGGGAATTTTGTTGATTCCATGCCAGCCTCGGGCCCCATGTTCAACCTCGGCCATCTTCCCCACCCCTCATCCACCAGTGTGGACTACAGCTGTGCCGCTCAGATCCCAGGAAACCACCATCATGGACCCTGTGATCCCCATCCCACATACACAGACCTCACCTCTCACCAAGCGTCTCAGGGAAGGATTCAGGAAGCGCCTAAGCTCACGCATTTGTAATAAGTGGTTCCTGTGTGTGTATGCGTGCGTGTGTGTACGTATGTATGTGTGCCAAAATTATGTTGCGCTCTTTTTATTACCTCACTAGTCTAATAACTACACTCCAAGCGAGTCGTGTGTATTATTACAGTATTATTGATATTACTATTAATGCTATTGTGTAATTATTTTCTAAATAATACAGCTTTGTCCATTTCTCTTAAATATTTGGGGATGCGCAGAGGCTGATTAGCCTGGTTGTCAGTTGTTATTACCTTTTCTGTTTTTTCTTAAGTGCAATGCGCAATTTTTGACTGAATATTTCATGCCGTTACTTGAAGGTAAGTCTTGTAGGTCACGAAAGTAGAAGCTCATCTTTAGAGAAGAAGGACTTTTAGCTAAATTTTCGTCTGTTTGTCAGGATCTCATTCCTCCTCAAGGGCATCCTATTTATTTATTTTGTTTTTTTGTTTTTTGTTTTTTTGCATAATCTTTCTTACTAGCATATAGCATATTTATTATTTAATAACTTTGTATTGCACATTATTTATCGTTTCTATGCGAGTATTTATAAGTGTGGAGTTTTTTGTAAGATTGCACAGATCAGTGCACTTGGGAGTGTTGGTAAAACAGGGTTTGGAAAATGCTATGACTCGCAGTGTATTGTCGAAAGGGAAGCATTTCTAATTGTAAATCTGGAATAAATGGGGCATTTTATAGTGTATAAACACCACTATATGTCCATGGTTAATCTTGTGTCAACCCTTAAACAAAACGTAGACTATCGAAGTATAAAATATTATACACACCAGCATGTCATTTTGTGTAGTCCATTGCTATTTTTTATTTGTCTTCCATTGTTATTCCGTTCAGTTGGATATCCATAAATTTATGAAACCCTATGATATTGAAATGTTATATTTTATTGTGTTTAACATTTTGTAAATAAAGTGCTCAAACTTGTATTTTTTATCGCATTTTGTTGATTTTGTACAAGAAGAAGAGAAACCCCCCCTGCAGCACCGCTCATTCACTGTTTCTGATTATTTGAATTCCTCATTCAGTTGCTGCTGCTTGCGACACTGTCAGGTAACAGCACCGTGGAGGCTTATTGACTTCACAGCTTTACTGTGCGGCCCAAACAGGGAGAGAGAGGGGAGAGAGACAATCAATAATTAGACACCAGGATATCTAAAACTCATCAGACGGCTCTATGCTTCCAGTGCAAAGTGTATTTCGGCTGCATAAAAGGCTCTGGGGATTATTGATGTTTTATTGGTACGAGGGAAGTGAGTCTATATGGGCCTATTGCATCTTCCATATGTCACTTATCATTTTTTAGACTCGGCCACATGATTACCTTCCCATCTGCTGGGACAAAAGAATAAGCTCCATTTTCCTACAGAGCAAAGTCTAATCACTGGCTGTCTAATTGATTGGTACACACTGAGTCTCATCTTCAAAATCATTTTTCATAAACTGGCGGAGTTGAAGCATAGAAATGTGTCCACGCGAGGGGTGAGGCAGAGCCTGAGTGGCAACAATAAAAGCAGAAATAGGGAAAAAAAAACATGCTTTGACATTGGAAATGATGCAACGATGAATGTGTGTGTGTGTGTGTGTGTGTGTGTGTGTGTGTGTTTGTGTGTGTGAGTGAGGGAGAGAGAGAGCGAGAGGGAGCGCAGTTCATCCTTTATTGCTCCTAGAGAGCCATTTCAAAGCTCATTAATCAAAAACTCGTCGCTTTCAGACTCCTTGCTGATCCCTCCTCCTTGTGAACAAAGCATTTGCATTCCAAATCCAAGTAACACATTTCAAACCGAGCAGCCCAATCTTTTAGGTTGGAGTCACAAAAAAAACCCTAATGTGTCCACATTCTCTATGATGATGCATCCTCTGATTTCAGTGGCAAACTCACAGAAATTATTAGTAAATATGCGCAGGTCCAACAATCACATGGTCCAAAAAAAAAGTTTAGTGCATAACTGAATGTGACTCAGCAGGCAAGTGGGCCTATTAGCCTGAGTCCTACAGTAACATAGCCCAGATTTTAAGCCTTTTAGCTTGATTTAATCCTATTTCATTCATGGATTTTGGCTGTGAGCTACTACAATAGGCTACAAATCACCTCAGTATCCAGGGGATGGCGGCCATTTTAACCCTGGGTGAGCTTCTTCTTTCATCTCCCCCACAGCAGCTTTCTGCACCACACAAGCCTTTTATTGAGCCATTATGCAGTTTGACTGATTTTCATTACACAACATTTGGAAATCCCCCCCACCTCAAAAAAACAAAACAAAAAACAAAACAGGGTGAATATTAATAAAATAATTTCATGCAGCCTAATATCGATTTAAATGGAAATGCACAGGATACAGGTATTTCATCCAGAATAAAACGAGAAGGTGTACATTTGTTTTTCGAATATGCAGAACTGATTCGTAAATGTTGATATTTTCTTTTGGAAACTCGTGTGCCTGAGCGAAGTGGAGCAAATAGAGCTTCAGATTGTATCTTTGCCATGACGCCGCTGACTTTGTAATTGGACATGGGTGTAGCTGAGATCAAATTGAACAATCTGGCGTGCAAACAGGAAGTTTCACCCCAATTGGAAATAGGGCCAGCATAGTTCCTCTGATTCGAGCTGTTCTGGAGAAAAAAGAAAGAAAGAAAGAAAAGGCCTGTTTTACAAAGAAGTGTATGGTTAGGAAATATGATAGCCCGTGTAAACATGTTATTTTACCTTTTTGTTGCCATTAATATCTTTTTTTTCATGCAAACAAGGAAAATAACTATATGCACTTGCTATGCTTAAATTGTGCATCCACTAAACTGCATTAACAGCCCTGAATGAAGACACTTGAACCAAAAGGAGCTTTGTTGATGCAGACTGTGCAGCCGGGAGCTTATTTTGTGTTCCTGATTGGATAAAAGCAGAGCAGGCCACGCCTGCTCAGTGGAGGCTAATATTTACATATGGGGTGTAGTGTAGCCCTACTGTAGGCTAACTATTAATGAGGACAAGAGGTGCTAACAGCCATCTACTCAGGACATCCTAACTGGGGAGCACCGTTTTTTTAATGTAATTTTTTTATATATTTTTTTGTAGGCTAATTTCTGTTGTTGTCTCAGATGATGGACAGAGAGCTCACAGCAGAGCTACTGGACCACCGGGAGAGAGGCAGCCCCTCATTCAAAGTGTCTGAGGGGAAATAAAAGGGGACAGTCATGGCTGTTTTCCATATTTATTTATGGTTTGGGTGCAGAAGAAATGGGCTATCTGTTTCTTCTGCAACAACCCGAGTCAATTATTTAATCAGCCTCCAGAGGAAAGTTGGTGTGCGCGTCGGCTTTGGCGGAACATATCGCGATGATTCCGCTGTGCAAGTGAGCAGCATTCATCTCCATCCCAAGAGGGCTTTTATTTATTTATTTTTTTACACACGCGCTGGCTCGAGAGACAAGAGGGAGCACGAGTTGTGAAAACGTTGCAGAAGAAATTAAGACGAGTCAGAAAATGCCTCGTTTCAACCTGCTTTGACTCGTTGTTTAGCGCGTCTTGGCACCAAATGAAGGCAATGTGGATTATCGTCGCATCATGACTGAATTTTACGACAAAGCAGTTCACGGAAGTGAAAAGAGAGAGGATTTTCATCTTGACCAAAATTAGAGGGACTGACCCGCAGTCTTCAGCTGGTTTTTATAGCTGCAGAGTGGCGACAGACAAAGGGGGCCTGGAGGTCTGCGTTGGTTTTATCACAGCGTCTCTCAGCTGTTTATTTCCTGTAATGGAGGAATACAGTTTGTGTTTAGTTGGTGGCGTTTACTCTGTTTTTCAAACATGATGAAGCTGTTCTTACTGTAATGATTCAAGGAAACTCTCTTGAGTGCGGAATGTGTCATTGTTGTTGACTTGTGACTTCAGTGTTTGCAAAAATCCAATCCAGTTAGAGCGACTAATGCACAGCAAACAGACTAAATGCTTTTATTGCAGAATTCTGTTTCAGGGAGTTTTGCTTTTAATGTACAGAGAAGGGTGGGAATGTCCTCAGAGATACAAGCAAATCACAAGATTACATCAGTGTGAACATGTGTAAGTTTTTTTTTATTTGCTTCTTTAACATTTTTGTGTTTATTTCAGTTATAGTTTTTCTTTTGTTCATTTCCATTTAAAATTTGAAATGGAATTAGCAGCCAGTTATTGCACCATTAGGCTATGTGATGTAACATTTGCCAAATTAACTTGCTTTGCTAAATTTGTAATGTATATTTATAAAAGATGTTTTGACATATATTAAAACATTTTTAATCAAATAAAGGACTTGATTTGCATTGGAAATGGTGTGTTTTTTCATATGGTGCATATGGTGAGTCAACTCACCATTTTTCTCATCCAAACAAGAAAGCAAAAAGCTGTTTGTATTCATTTAAAGGAGCTGAAACATGATCATTTTCTACAAAGCTTTTAATAAAAGTTTCACATCCTAATTTTTGTTTCGTGCATTAAAATGACAGTGTATTTCATCTTTCCTCATAGTCTTTGCTCTCATCTGTGTTGATGTTCAGTAATTATTGGGTATCAGACACAAGGAGAAGGGAAAGCTGCTCTGTGTCACACTCAGGGTCCATCTGTAAATACTGACAGAGGATGTGAATGTTAGAGGACACCATTGTCACAAGTCCCTCCTGTTCTCTGGCCTCTGCTGTCAGGTGAATGAGCAGAGGAGGCGGACACTCTGCTCATGGTGGGTGCATCTGTGTTGTCTGCCATCCCATAAAAAGTCTTTGCTGCATTTCTGCTTAAGAGAAAGAGACAGAAGAACCACTGCAGGGTTACATCACATCCGTGTGAGTTCTCATTACTTGCGTATAAGTCACAGAGGTTTACATCTGTGCCTCTGTTGGTGTATCATTAAAGAGGTCCAAAAAATGTCAACACACATACTGACTAAAGAAAAAAAACATAATTAAAAGGCAAAAAAAAACAACAAACAAAACCAAAACAGTTCACTGGGCGAAGAGCACTGAATGCATCCTTTTGGGAACAAACTACTAATGTTGGGTTTCTCCTCATTTTGCACAAGCTTCAGAAAGGATTGTTACTCGTGTCAGCTTCTGCTCTCCTGCAACTTGCCCCTGCAGCTCACAGAAAAAGGTTTCCCAGTGAAGTGTAGGTGGCCCTTTGTTTCGCACACAGTATGTCACAACAGCAGGGCTATGGGTTAGCGTTTCCATAAGAACATGCAAAACGTTGGGAGGAACCATGACGAAAGATGAATCTAGAACCTGTTCCTCCTGCTTTAATACACTGAGCTGATTCACAAAACCCCCTTATCTGTGAGAAACCTGCAACCAAACGGCAAAGAGTGACTGTAGCTGAAGAACCTCCCACCATTGATCATGCATGTTGGCGCACAAACTGATGTGCGTGGATTTATGGCAGCTCTTATGTGTTAGTGATATTGATATAATTGTAACTATAATAAATGACTCGCTCCTCTGGGTATGATTTAGAGGGCTTGGCCAAAAGGCTCCTCTCCTCCTTCCTCATGTGAAAGATAGCTCAGTGATGTGAGGAAACCTGAAGTAACTCATACATTACCCAAGCCTTGACTACAATGCTCTGCTAGTCTATATCAAAAAGTATTAGTGCCTTTACCCTTTTCTGATGCTCATATAGATTTCTTTCACGGCGTTTTCTGTATGAAATTATGAGTGAATAAATTGCATCTTCATTTATCTTCGAAAAACCCTTCTGTGCTGACTGCGATACTCAGCTCTCAGCGCTTTACATAATTATATTAGTCTTCTGCTACGCCACGAAATTGATTGCCCAGGAAAATGAACCTGGCTTTGCTATAAATTACACCTATGGATCATAAGAAATGTGTTATTTTGTTTAAAATAGTACCTAATATAATTAGAGCTCTAATTCATGGCAAGCTACAAGTGTGCCTATTACAGTAACAGGGTTTGGAATTTAATCTGTCTGCTGGATAAAGAATGATCCTGTGTGGTTTTCATTTGTAATCGCAGACACATTATTTCAGTAAAATAGTCTGTGACTTTTAGATATGGGAGATGGATTGTTGAATGAATAACTATATTCATAAGTTTCTGTATTAAAGTTAACAATTTATCCATGGAGGGAAGTTTCAGCAATGATGCCACAGGCTGTCCTGTGTAACTTTTCCTGCACTGTGGACAGCAGCAGGAAAACTGGATCCGGCTTCAGTGGAGGTCTCTGCCGAGGATGGAAGGTAGATCTCTATCAGTCTGACAACCACGGTGGCTTACTGTGGATGGAAAGAATGTCTTGTTATTGGAAACTTCACTGGAGAGAAAAAGGAGTAAAGTGTGCCATTAAAATCAATAGAAATGCACATGAATCCATTTTTCTTTATCCAGAAAAATCTAATAAAAAGACCAAAACCAACAATGCACAAGTTCCTCACTAAAAACAAAAGCTCCTACTGAAGACATAACCATAACAAATATACAAATTCATATACAAATTGTTATATTATTTTTTATAAAAGGCTAAATTATGTACTTTTCAAGAATTATTTTTACTGACAACTTTTAAAAAGTACATACAACACATAAACAACACCCAAAACTCACTCCCACACACATACACACGTCCAGGAAGAGGAACACAAGTAACCAAGAAAAATTCAACTTGACCAGTTCATCTGAAGTTCATCATGGCTAAATATCAATATCAAGGACACACAAACAGTAGCAAATATACCATCCAAGGAAAAAAATCTATTAATAGAAGTAGAATCAAACTGAGTTTAAGTGTTGCAACAAAAGCTAAATAATGTACTAAATGTGCTCAAGGCACCGTAGGTTTTAGCAAACATCACTCAGTGCATTTGTTGGGAACTATTTTCACTGGCGGATTAACACACTTTTGGTTCTGCAGCAGCAGCAAGATTTATGTGGAATGACTCAAAATAAACTACAATGTCCATGAGGAATATGTCACTCAGTATAACAGTGTGGCTCACAGATTAGTTTTTTAATAGGTTTTGGATAACAGTGGAGATGGATTATACAGAGGAATAATATCAGGCACAAAAGCAGTGTATGTTAGTGGATTTAATTAGTTGTTGGTTTTGGCATTTTCGTGGGAATTGTTGACAGTAAACATCAAACACTAAGTCAATATACTTATCCATTAACTGTCATATCAAAAAGATCCGTTTGACACTGTATTAGGTCACTTGCTGATTATAAATATTATGTACATTATTCAGGGTGATATAATACATACAGTATCTAATTTATTTTTTGGCTTTTGGCCTTTCCAGCAGGTTTGATTTACATGTTACAAATTTAGATGAAGTTTGACACATTTTGCACAATTTTACAACTTGGGTTTCATTTTGTCAAACTGTTCAGTCTACCTTAAGTCTACCTTCTGAGTTTCATGTTTCAAGTAGATAGTTGAGTGGTGTATAGTTAGAGAAGGTAGAGTTTAAGGTGGACATTCTGATCAGAATTCAGTAGATTGCTGGTGTATTCAGCCTCAGTCTCCAAATTTTATGTATATACTGTTTGTTTTCATAAGGTTCAAACAAAGACTCCATTTATTGACCCAGGCTTAAGTGACTTAGAGCATTCTTTTGGTAATTTAATAATTATGTCAGTATAAAAAAGAGGGACAGCTTTCTCTTTGTGATAACCCACTGCCTTTATTCATGATGTTAAATTTAAGTGTACCAAGCCACAATGTGAAGCTTAACATTTTAAATGACCCAAATGCAAAAACACAAATCCTTCCCTCTATTGTTCTCCTTTCCTGCACACCTCTGCATAACAATCTAAAATCCAAGAGCACAGTGTCAGCGTGCGGGGTTAAGTAATTCTGCACCGCTGAGAAAGACATTTGATTTCATTTGTAGTGTGTCTTGCATCGGGCGGAGGTGAGCCCACCTTTGGCTGCGGGAGGAGTGAAGCGGCACACATATCTAGTGTTGGGAGACACAAAATTGACAATGCATTTATCTTTGAATAATGTAAATGTCCTGAGAATACTGTGGCAGTGGTCCTGGTGTGTCCGCTGAGGGCGCGGGGCTGTCAGACACTGAGCTCTCTGGCCCTGCTGCAGCATAATGTGGCCTGCGGCTCCCCTGGAGCATCCCGCTGCTCTGCTCCGCTCTGCCTCAGGCCCACATTTCTGCCTCGGCACACTGCACTAGCTCCCCTCTTAATTTACACTGTGGTGGGAGAGGGAGTTAATGCAGAGGAGCCTGCCAAGAAGAATCTTGTCTGCTCTCCCTCTTTACAGGTGGGGTAGTTTGGAGCACGATATATGGAGCAGAGTGCGGAGGGTGATGGTATTTTTCCAGCACATCTTTTCTGCTCATTTGATCTGCAAAAAAATTTGTTTATTAAATTTCATTAAACATAAAATGCAATCTACGTAATGAAAGCGTAGATTTCCAGTACTTGAATAGCTCCTGTTATTTTAACTAGTCTGCTTAACTCAAATGGTTCCATGGATGCCATGAGTTATTGTGCCCAAGAAATGTGCAGCAAAACATGTATTGTTTAAAATGGATGGTTCCTGGCAGGCTGACAGTGCTGTTCAGTGAGGCAAAGTGCCAGTAAATTGTTTGTCTTCTGCAGGGCTGCCCTATAATTCTTCTGGGAATAAATGGCATTGTGTTTGCCAAAGAGAATAATGATAGATGGGATGAAATCAAACTAGAGGATTTTTGGGATGCACTCTGACCACCGGGCATAATCTGAATACATTTGTGTCCCCAGGAACGGCGCTGGTAATTGTTTGTGCTTCTTACTTCCCTACCTGTCTGTCCCAGATAGAATAAATGATTCTATAAAGATAATTTAGAATTTGGGTGCTTAGAAGTTCAGTTTTAATTTGTCTAATGTCTGCACTGAATAACTAAACCTATACATGCATTGGCAGCTGTGTATCTGCTGCGACTGTTTTCCTAAATGATGCAGGTTGTTCGGTATAAAGCAATGGCTCCTAATGTCTCTGGTTTTGAGGCATAATTGTAAATGTGCAATCTGCCTGTTCAAGTGTCCTGTTGGCCCAACAACAGGCGCACGTCCCCATCTGTTCTCTCTCCGGAGTGCCCAGACAATGCATTTCCCCTGCCAGACCTTCCCATTTGCTGGAGCAGAGGTTTCCCAGCCATTTCTAAGGTTACAGGCAGGGTAAATGCCTCCACCATGTGCTCACAGTTCTCTGATCAGAACTAGTTGGTCCTTACTTGCAGATAGAGTTTTTAATGCTGAGTAATATTTAAATGTGCTTCCTTAGCTTTTGGGCCCATTTTGTTGCTGTTGCTGCAGTTCCACAGAATGCAAGCAGCAGAAGATGAGCATGGCTGTCAGTGGAGTGTGATTTGTTGCAAGCCCAGCCTTGCCAACTGTGAGGCACTGAGGTGTGACCACAGAGATGCCTAACATCTCCAGTTGCCTCAGGGCCAGCCAGTCAATTACACAATACTAGCCTGAACAATGGCATGTGCTCAATAATGGACCAAAGGCAAAAAAGGAAGCATGTCTCACAACAGTTCATATGAATGGCCACACCGCTAAAAAATATATTTGGTCAGATATTATCATTATGTGAAGTGCTGTGGTCAGTCATGAAAATGTTTGAATGTGTCTGTTTGCAGTATTCTGTCTCCTAGAAATGATGGTTATACAACAAATTTGCAAGAGGAAAGAGGTTGACAGGATATGAAATGCTGCCCAAATGATGTTTTCTATAAACATAATGAGGAAATGTTGTTAAGTCAGCAGCATAACATGATTTGCCCTGGTGCAAATATTTTTCTTAGGCTTCCCCTCTCGCCCAAACACACACACACACACACACACACACACACACACACACACACAAAACTTACAAAACTGTGTGTAATACACAAGGTGGTAGTATAGTATATTTCTCACATTTACATTTAAGTATTTTTTTAATGTTGATGTTGAATGGTTGCTTCGAAGGCATGGTGACACAGTCTGCATGACCAATATTGAATGAGTGGTATCTGGCGTCCTTCATTGGCCTCTAAAAGCTTCTGGGCGGCAGTGAACTGTACCAGTTGCATCTACAATGTTAAGGCCTGTGGGTTACGCAACACATCAAGCAAGCTGCAAAAATGTTGATATTACGTAGTACATACAGTAATATGTTCACTGACCACATATGTATTTGTTTTCCATCAAAGTACCTGATCTTGCAACACAATACCTGCTCATATTGAGTAATTATCCTTTAATTTTTTAATGGTTATGTTCAGGTACTAGCAGCGATTGGTTAAGGTTAAGAAAATATTACGGGCTGGGTTTAAAGGTCCAGAATGTAGGAATGTGTATGGCGCTGTAAAGTTGTCCATGGTTTCACCATAGACTTTGAACCTACTTGCTGCTTGCAAACTTGTTTGTGGCTTGTTTGGTATGTGACATAACAGTCGACAGAGAGAACATCCAATGGTAGTCTCTATAAACAGACTCTACATTCTCTGAATGCAGAGTCTGTAGGCAAGGTAAGGTGATCTTGGTACTGGAAAAGCCCTGGTTTCCGGTTGTAGTCTTTTGTAGTCAGCGTAATTAACATCAGACTGTTAACGGTTAACGGCATGTAAACTGGCTACTTGTGAAAAGATCCACTGGTAGATGTGGTCTCTCAACTCCAACTTCATTCTCGCATTGGACTGTTAACAGTTGGACTGTAAACAGTGAGCGGCACGCTGGAAACGGAAATCCGCCTCCTCCAGTGGTAGCCCAAGAATAATGGGACTTGCCCCCAGAGGCTGTATCGTTGTCTACTGGAAGTCAGACGGCGAATGCAACCGATGGGTTCCGAGACTGGTCCAATGGTAACCAGCTGAAAGGAGGCATATCGGCATTCGCCACCTACCGTAACAGAGTCAGAAATACGTTTGTCAGTTACTTGATTCTATTCCGTTTCTTGTATACTGAAACAACTACAGTAGAATGATTAAATGGCCCCATCGAGCTATAACTGTAGACTGAAATAACTGTGCATGTAAACAGGTGTTCGTTTGTCCCTTCTGGGCTACTGTAGAAAGACAATAGACTTTGTGAAAGAGGACCAACTTGCCCTTTAGATCTTTGAGCTCATTCTAATGATTATACATTGATGAAAATATACTTATGAATACTTGAATATTATATTAAATGTCTGCCATACTCTACAAAAAAACCCCTAAATCCTAACACTACTTCAGCACAAAAGATCAGAGTGACTCATTTTGTAGTCCTGCATTTGTAGATCTACCATATACCTCGCCACCCAGCACTTCATTAAATGTTGCCTATGAGCCTCTTCCAGTCAGTGATTAGGCCTATGTTTGTTACCATAGCATCAATGAGGGAAATTTAGTAACATTTTAACATAAAAGAAGACAGTGTTGGAGGGGTGAGTTTCTATAAAAACATTGTCATGCCCAAAGAGATGTTTTTTAAATGTAGCTGCCCACATTTTCAACATTCTACCTACAGAAGAGTAACATTTTGGTTACCTCGGGACCCCAACTGTTTATGAGGACCATGTGTGGGAAACTCCAAGAGGGTCTGTCGTTCAAAGAAACCTGCCTCTCCTTTGTGAAACACTTTATCGTGTAGATGCAGATGTGCTTTTTGGTGGAACCTTGCACCTCATCCATTATGCTCGGCCTGCCAGAGAGATAGTGGAGAGTGAATCCATTCAAAAGGATCATGACAGAGCCTGCCGCTCAACTGAACTTTCCATGAACTGGGTTCAACAGCAGGATCCATGCCTAAAAAAAAATAAGTAATTTCTCCTCGCTGCTCTGGCCTGTGTTTCATACAGATTGCTACTATCAACACGTCCGGCATCCTCATGTATCAATCTGTCAATCTGATCTTAGTTTGAGCACTGTATCCGTCTCCAAAGATTCAATCGTGCAGAGGACTGGGGATCTGTGACTATGCCTTCGTGTTGAATCAAGATTTTACTGCAGTCTGTAAGATACAAAAAACATAAATACAGGCGTGGTGATGCTATTTGCTATTGCTAAATGCTATTTTTTATTGTAATATAAACACAAGCTTTACATACAGATTCAAACAGAATAATTTTCTGCTTAATCACTGTTAATTCTTGACTGTTGCATATCTAGGCCTATCCCGAATAGTCCAGCTGTAATGAAGTTTGATGAAACACTATTTTTTTTAAAGCAAACTCACATGTCACTGTTAAAGGAATAGTTTTATAAAATTGTGCAAATTATTCCCCAAAAAGACAGAAACAGCCAGCCTGTTAATGTGCAAAGGCTAAAGAAAAAAATCAGTCAACCTACAGTTTTTTTTTAAAGTTCACAATTCAATGAAACCTGATCAAAAAAACAAACTGGATACAACTTGTTGTCACCTAATACGGCCAGGTTAGCTTTTATCAGTCTTATTGCTAAGCAAAGCTGGTTTCTGGCTGTAACTTTATATTTACCCAACTGTCACCATCTCTGGAAGTTGACTTAAATAACATGCTGGTACAAGTTTAACGTTGTATTATCACCAGAAATTGTATCCTCTATGTCTTTACATGCAAACACATTCAGAGTGTAAATGCAGCACAGTTAACATTTTCGTCTTACAGCTAGATTGTGAGGGTATTACTCCCACCCGGTGCAGGGTTTTTCCTTGCTGTGCAAAGTTTGCATGTTCTCCCTGTGCTTGGGTGGGTTTCTTTTGGGTGCTCCGGTTTCCTTCGCCATCAGAAACATGTATGTAGACCTATGTAGTGAATTTTCCTGGCACTGCCCTTGATCAAGGCACTGGCTCAGAGCTGGAGTTCCTCTGAATGGGTGAAATTGCAGAAAACCAAATTTCACTACACTGTATCAAGTATGATTGTATATGACAATTAGAAAGTCTTTTGCTCTTAACTTCAATGTAGTAAGAAAATTACACTTGTCTAGTTCTGACGTACATTTTAATGTGTGTTCCTTAGCTTTTGTACTGAAAAGGTGCAGTAAATATGGTTACCTTCTTGTGCTCCTGAACAACCAACCATTCAAATTTGTGCATTCTACCAAAACTTCAAAGCATCACAAGCTGGAGCTCAGTGGTTGTGTTTTACAGAAAAGCAAAAAAGAGAGAGAGAGAGATGTGAACAGTCTGAGAACAAACTGTAGTAGCTGTACAGAAAGCCTCTTTTATCAT
>JAQLOL010000005.1:12508745-12532980 GCA_029783665.1 Naso thynnoides | reverse complement strand
ATATATATATATATATATATATATATATATATATATATATATATATATATATATATATACATACATACATACATACATATATGTATATTTAGAGCAGCAGTTGAACACTTAAATGAAACTGTCTTTTTCTTAGTTTTTTTTATAACCATCATATAGTATATAACACTTTAATGTTTTTTTAAAAAGATACTCAGATATTCTTCAATAGGCTGTATGTTGTTATAGACCAATGCTTGCTTCACTCTAAATCTTCACATTCACATGCTTGATTCTTTTTTTTTTTTTTTAAACATTTATCAGTGTAACCCAAGGTGATGAATTCTGAGATGGGAGAACTTTTATGAGGTGCAAATTACAGGTGAGGGTCATTAGAGATGATTAAGGTTGATCTAATGAGTTTAATCCCCACCTTTGTCTAATATTGGGCTATTACCTTCTTCCCAACCAGCGTTTTAATGGTCTTGCCTTACAGCTTTTAACACAAATTAGCTAAACTTACCCTGACCTCAATATCTCTGTGCTTGCCTTAATTTACAGAGGACAGACCTTCAATGAAAAGCTATTCATGATGGCTGCTAGCTGGTTCACAGCACCTTTGTGTGCTTCACATCTAGTCTATGCACTATCTTTACCCTTTGTTCAAACTTAGATATCGTCAGTGCAGCAGTTAAGAGTTTTTTTTTCTTAGCTTAATTTACTAAAACACATTTGAAAGCTTTATCAAGCAAAGTTCAAATGGTTCTCTGCAGTGTGAAAGAGGTATTTGTACCAACTGAAAAGAACTGACTTACAGTAATACATGTAGTTGCCATTACTGAAATCAAATGCAAAATCCCCATGTAAAAAGTAAAAAAGTTTTAATGAGTTTGACCGGGGTGTATCTCTGTATAATTATTACTAGTTTACATTTTGTGTAATAGAAATGTTAATGTAAATTTCTACATACAGCTAAAGCCATGAAGATATTGTTTACATACAGAAGCTGGTGTTTGTCCCGTCTTGCTAATATGACATGTTGCAAGGTAAAATTTGTTTTGGGGAGGGGCAATATTTATAATGAATTCACATAGTATATATTAAGTGTCTTAGCAGCAGGCTAAAAGTTTTCAGTATGGTCAGTGTTTTTATGACCTCTGAAAACAAACAAGCTGCAATGCAATTTTTATCATTCATATTGTATAATAATATCAGTAGTAATCCTCACATATGTACAGAAAAAGTACTATATGAATCACTACTGGCTTTCTAGCAGTTTTAGATTTTTATTGGTGCTCTGACATTCTTTGTAAAATAAATTTAACTTCAAAATTTAGAAACCTTTTCCTTCTCCATGTGTTCAGGAGGTTGCTAGATACCTTCCCCCACGTGAGCAGTTTTGCATGTTAAATGGAAGTGTGATACAAGGAAAACACATCCAAAATTCTTCAACACTCTCCATCTGCATGTGTTGACTGTGCATATTCACCATGCTATAGAGACATTGTCATTGTGGGAGCAAATACAGAGGAACTGGTTTTCTGAGCGTAGTGACACGTGTTACAGTGTAAAAATCTTGCAGGCTAAAAAACAAGCACTAAATGTTTTGTTCCTGCTGTCTTGTGATAATTTCCTTGCACATGATGAACTGGGAGGAGATTCTTCTCTTTTAAGTGCATCAGTTGTGTCTGAGCACTTTGTTATGCACAGTGGCTGCAGGCAAGACCCCAGGAGCAGACCCCTGGTTCCCTCAATTCATTTACTCTCAGGAAGGGTGAAGGGTAAAGCCACTGGCGTGATGAAACACTGTTACCCAACTCTCATTGTTTTTAAGGGGCGCCTGTATGTGTTCGCTTTTCTCTTTAACTCTGAGCGCAGGGGGAAATTATAATTAATCTGTTAATGACAGTCGGGGCTGTCATAAGCTCGGGGAGTGTATAATAAATTGCTGTAATAAAAATTAAGATTGCATGCATCATTGAGGCCTTCAGAGGGTTTGTTTAATGTAGTTACAAAAATGGTAGCAGCTGATGTGGCGTCCACTGCCGTACCAGGAGAACGCTAATTTCTGAGTGACACTTAACCTGCTGTAGCTCAACCACGGCTGAGGGAGGTGAGGGGAAACCTAATGAGTTTTTCCTGCGTCCCATTTTGAGAACCACTGAACTGGATGGCCTGGTTTGTATCCAAAAGGCAAGAAAAAAAAAGCATTCATAGGAAATTAATTAGATTCTCTGAAGTCTAACCTATTTCAAAGAATTCATTTTAGTGGGAATATGTTTGGTCATCATTTCTGAGGGCTCAAACTTTGGACTAATCAACACATGCACTGAGAACTTGTGAAGGTTAAAGGTTGGATTGTTCACTTGTTCCTTTTCCCCTGAACTGAAACATGAAAGATGCTGCATCATCTGTAACATGCACTCTTGAGAGGCACGGCGTAGTTACAGCAGCAGTTGAGGACTTCCTCTTCTTTGATGAGGGACAAAGCTTCCTTTGTGGTGCAGGGGTCCCATTAAAAGAGAGAGATGGGCTTCTGCCCTGGAGGAACTAAAGATCAAATTGTAGGCCCCATTTAAAAACAAAACTTTGGCTTACAGAAGAGAATTTTTTTTAAACAAAGTTTCACATTCATATGACAACACTGAGAATATGATCATCATACACATGGATCAGCAAAATAATTAAAAATGTTGAAGTATGCATGCCAAGCCAACAGGTGGTGGTGTAATTTAGAAAGCAACACCATAGAATAACACCACACGCCTGAATACAGACACTGTCTAATGTTTGTGAATTTAAAAAACAAACATAATGCTGGCAAAAGCAGATAATTTTGTCTGGACAGACATTTTGGCCGAGGAGCGTCAATAAACTATAGAGTCTGCAGCACAAACACAGCTCGATATTTTTGCATCATTTTTTTTGTTGTTGTTCTGTCCACGCACGACTATTAGGCTTGAAACATACAGTAGTAGCCATGCCAAGAGTGAGGCTTTGTTGACACAGCTTTCAGAAAAAACGCATATTGTTAGTTAAAGGGGTGGTTCGTCTTTTTGCATGTTAAGCCTTATAGCCTTAGCCTTATAGCCTTATATATTTACGATTACATGCAACGCTCTACAGCTTAACTGTGATGAAGGGTGCAGCCTTGAGAATGCAAGCTAACTGCTAAACGAGAAGGTGCAGGGGCATTGAACATGTTTCAACAATCTGTCGAAAACACAATAAACGGTTGTTTTTAAGGACAAGAAACTTACTGAATGTTGAGTCATGTCTGCTGATGTTCCGACACTGAAACACAAAGTTAAGCATTGGTTTATAAACTGAAAACGGATCTTTAAGTTGTTTCAGGAAACAAACAAATAGCTTTGACTGGGTTATATGCTGTTGTTTAACTTGGTGTTTTAGTGTCGGTACATGAGAGGACCCCACTAAGTATTTGCAGGGTTCTTTTAAAATGAGTGTTTGTTTTTTTTTGACAAATTGTCCAAGCGTTTTCAATGCCCCTGCACCTCTGTTGTTTTCAGTCAGTGGTGACATCAGCAATGAGCTCCAGCTCTCGAGACTGCTCTTCAAATGCTGCAGAACGTTGTATATGATCGTAAATATCTGTATTATAAGGCATCATGTGCAAAAAACCAAACTTCTCCTTTAACATGTTAATGATAGGAGTATTGTTTTGAAAAGATTACACTCTAACAAGACTTGGCTAAAACCTAGTATATGGCAGGAGCACATCTGGGTTAAGAGGTAATGGTAGCAGATTAAATAACATTCTTATCAAAACAAAAGAATAAAAGGTTATGAATGTCTGTAAAAAAAATTATTAATAAAAAAATCTATTTATCTCTCCATCCATCCATCCATGCCTCATATAGGCTTCTTAGCTTACTTTTTTTCTTTGATTCAACACATTACAGAGCAAGAAATATCACTGAAAATGACAACCAATAAGGACAGAGTAATGATGATGTCAATCCTGAAATTCCGTCACCTCACTCACTCACTCTCTAGGGCTTGCTGCTTTTACAGTCCAGCCGAAAGCACAGTTTCAAAAGTCTGCGTTTTATTATTTTGAATTATTAAGGCTAAACTGCAAAAAGTTTATAGTTTAATGCAAAATGCATTGTCATGCAAATGACCCTTTACGTACCATTTGAGGATTATTATTTTTGCAGATGCATTCCTAACTACTAGAATCATATATAGAGGACACCTCTTCAAAGTCACCTCTGCACCCATGTTCATAGACACTCCTCAGGTCAATGGTGATCTGCTCACATACCAAACAGAGGTTGGCTGACCGGTTTCCTGTCTAGTCACCGTGGTTGTGTCACCTCTTCTGGCCCTTTCAAGCTGAAATATCTGTCAAGGAGGAGGCTTGGAACCCTATCTTTTGTTGTGTTGTTTGGGACACAAGGGGCCTCATTGGGGTTTTTGCCGGTGGGAAAGCTGGCACATTGCACTTGTAGCCTGACACCAGTTGACACAGCATAGTTGCCCAGGTCATCCTACAAAAACATGTCTCTCTCTCTCTGGACGAAGCCTCCAAACAATGGACATACTTTGGTTGACAGACAGCCCATGGTACTCAAAATGACACTGAGTTAACTTGTCTGGTAGAGTTAGATTGATTGCAAACTGAGTAAAAAAACCCCAAAAAGGATTAATTCTAATTCTTTAAATAAAGAATATAAATTCTTGTACATGCCAAAACATGAACAGAACATTACCTAAAACTTTCAGTAACAACGTGTTTTTAAAATATCTGTTTCGGTAGAAGCCAAAGCTTTCAAAGGTGTAATCAGAAGTCTGTAGCTGAAACATAAAGCTTGCGAGCCGAGTCTAATAGGGCCTCGGTGGAGAGAAGACTGCAGCAGCACATCCTCCACTGTGATTCATCTCTATTGTTTTGCTGGTTTGTTACCTTTCTCTCAAAGAGCCTATTGCTCCCGCGGCTCCCACGACAATTATCACCTGCTTGTCTCTCAGCTCAGGCTGATGTTGTTGTCTTGGCTTCTGTTTCTCATCTCCGTCTCCGTATTTACCTTCTCCTTCTTGCTGCATTACCGGACATGGGAGATAATTATAGAGCATATAATTGTAGAGCATTATAGGAGCAATGGGCTTTATTTACCAAATTAAGTGAAACTTAATTCTCACCTAAATCCTGGCAATGATTAACGACTGTGAAGGAACTCGGCAACAATAAAATGTACACACAGGTCATCTGCTTTTTGCAGGAGATAAACAGAGCAGCGCTGTTCTGAATAATATTGCATATAAAAACAAACATTTACCAACATTACATGGAAGAACATACTAATGAGAAAAGGAAATACTATAGCTTAGCGTTATTCTATTTGTTGTAATTCCACTGTCACTTAAAAGTTTCCATTAAAGTACATATTAGAGACAAATAGGCAGCCTGCATCCTATATAAGACCAGAGCAGCTAGCACCACCCCAATGGACCATCCACTTTTTCATACATTTAGGGAAAATATAATCATTCTTTTTAATTACTGCACCTAGGCACTCTATTAAAATTCTAATTCACCTCATCCACCTCGATTGATCTGTTCACAGTGGGTGGCTGTGGTGAAATGCACTGTATAATATTCATGCTGGTACGCCTTGGTTGTGCTGTGTGTCAGAAGCCATCTTGCAGCGAATCCCTCACCCACCTTGGAGCGCAGCCTGTGGAACTGATGAGGTGAAGAGCATTGCTCTGCAGCTCCATGCTAGTAATCACGGGACTGAAGAAACACATACATCATCTGCCACACAGGTTGGCATGGCGAGTGAAAAGCCTTCACATCACGTAAGATGTTGGACAAATGATGGCCATACGTGTGTTTGTCTCCTCACAGATGGCTGTGCATCTTCAGTCAGGAAAAAGCTGAGCCTGGCACTTATTCCCCTCCCCCATCCCACTCCTCCTGCTCCGTCTTCCTCTCTCCCTCCATCAGTCTTTTGTAGCGCTTCCCTTTTTTTTGCCTCCCCTCTGCAGGAGGTTTGATATTGGCAACACAGTTAGTAACCTCCACGGAAATAACAGTGGAAAAGATGACATAAATTATTTGCCAAATGTTTGACACATGCAGGGCATTGTCCTTGCTATAATCATCAGCACTCTGTCACCTGAAGGTATGAACGGTGCCACTGCTGCTTTGTGTCTCTCTGCTAAACCTCCTGGGCTGCTCAGGGCTCCTGCTCTCTTCAGTAAAACATGTACGATGCAGCTTTCTTTCAAGCAGCGAAGAGGAATGAATCACAATCATGCTGTTAATTTATAGGGCTTTTGCATATGTGTGCAAAAAAAACATGATTTCAGTCCAGTAATTTAACAATAATAGTAGCTAGATTAAATGCAGGCGGATCTTGGTTGTAAGAGCGAATGTGAAGTGCTCTTGAAGTCAAAGTAGTAAGTTAAAAATGTTTATTTGACATATCATCACTATAAAGGGTTTTATTACATCTTTGGCTCGCTGCTGTTGTGCCTTTAAAAAATAGTAACTGTACTGACACACATGTTGCTCATCAGCAGCCACGTACACTGCTTTAAAGAACACTTAAGAAATGCCATTGTCTCATCATGTGGAAGCACTGGTGCATTTTGCTCAGCATTGAAGCACTGGTAAATATTTAATACAATGAACTCATGAGAAGCAGCAGGGGCAGATAGCTAGCAGACCTCAGGTGATTGTAAAATAACCCTGTTTTAATGGCACTGTGAAGGACAAGGATTCTCCCTCTCCTCCACAGAGCTTGAAGTTATAAAATGCCTTTAAATGTGTTATTTTCCAGAGCAACCATAAAATGCTGTCTCTGAAGTCCAGATTCATTTTGGTTTGTTTTTGTTGACTTTCACTTGTTTTTGTCCTTGTCTAAAACCCTTTAAACTGTTCGTGCCCCCACATGCTTTGTATAGTTTTTTTTAATACAAACCTGGCTACAAGTCTGATTTCTCATTTTGTCAAGAAAGTATTAAGTCATGAGGAACTCAGACAAGGAACACAATACCAACTCTCACAAAAAGGGCAAAATCTTTTGTAGTATACTATAAATGTAATGTTGTTTCAATATTTATGCAAACAAATACAGCTGAAAAATGTAAGACATAAATCTATAATACATTTATTCACATGTAAAGTGATTTCATTCCATCTTGTGTTTGGTTCATTGAAGGTCAATACCTGCGAGTTACTATAAAAATGAAAAATTTGTTTAGATAAATTGGGCTAAAAACTCATGTAAGACTGTGCAAAAGCCCAACAGTTGCTCTTCCTACTGGTTTTCTCTCTACATGACAAATGTATAAATAAAATAATGTTACTCTCAACAAAATATTTCCTGTATCTTCACAGATGGTCTCCAGAAGGCTTTAAATACCAATATTACCAGTTAGTTACATTAAACTTACTGTGAGTAAGAGCATCCCAGCTGCTCCGAACTGCATCATATTCTGTATATTTGCATTATTGTGGAGTAATTAGTCAAAAGATTAGACAGATAATGCCAAAAAACATACTGTACTGCATTAAACAGAAGTGAAATTTCAACTGATACTTCTGAATGTGTCGGTCCAGTCCTGCTCAGCAGTTCACAGTAAGCAATGAATGGCATCAAACAGAGTTTTCCACTCTTATTTCCTCAGGCAAGGAAATTATATTAAGCAGACTATACAGTTCCATTAACAGCGGTGGCTGCGTGCATGTAGGAGAGAGAGGCTCGGAGAGAAAACGATGCTAGTTTTTGTGCATGAGTGTTTGCTTTATTTTTTCAGAGTGCTTGCCAACACCAATGTGCAGCACATTTCAGTTAGTCCACATAAAGACTATTGTTATTAAACTGTGGATTGTGATCCATTGTGCTCCATATGTTGCATCCACAGTAAACAAGAAAATCTCCAAGTGGCTTGATTTCAGAAAGGCACGTTGCATGCACAGTGCACAACACATTACAGTGCATGGATATGAGCAATAGCGCTGGATCAATACATGATTTAGCTAGATGAAGAATGATGTGCAGCTCAGCGCAGGAAAATACAACAGGAGACGAAAACAGTCCCTCCTCATGAAAAATGCTCATTATCAATGGGGGAGGTGTTTTGTCTAGATGTAATGAGATACTGTCATGCTGTGGTACAGTGCAGAACAAGCAGAGCCACCCCTATGCAGCCTGTACCATTCTATAATGTCCTTGCCCTTGATCAGTTCCCGCTGCCTTCAATTGCACTGAAACCCATTATAAATTAATCACCTCGTCTCGCAATTTGCATAAAACACACACAGCACCATTTTCCATTCACCTCTATCTATGAACTGGATTAGGAGAAACTGCATTAAATGGCACATTAAAGAAGAGAAAGCCGATCTCTAGCGAAAGGCAGTAATTCAGTGACAATGGCAGCCAAGCGATTCCTGTAAGCAGTATAATTAATGTATGCCTTGCAACCATACACTGGGAACAGCTGAGTGCATTCGGGAGCAAAAAGGGAGAAATTTCTCCCATGAGTCCCTGCAGTTCCCTCTTGCTTTCTGTAATTCCTTCTGCATAATCTGATTTTGCTGCCTTTTTTTGTGTGTGTGTTTTGACAAATCTCTGCAGACAGAATTCCACTGAGATTTCAAAGACTTCACACGTTTTATCTTCTGTGTTTATTTTGGCTGCACGAGGCAGCGAGATGTATACCTGCTCACTGAAATTATAACAGATTTGCTCCGGCGTGATGAGGTAATCAGCTATTCGAAAACCGCCTAGCGATTACTCAGACAACGAGGAGCCACTCACGACAATAAACTTAACTGAAAGACCGAAGATTGATAGCAGAGTTCTTATTTAGACAAACTCGACTTTGAGAAAAAGGCAATTCATCTGATCTGTCCGGGTGTGTTTTCCCTGTGAATCAGCAAAAACAGAGAGGCCATCCCTGACTTAGATTACAAAAAAGAGCATAAATCATGTAATTATGTTGTCAAAACAGCATCAGATCTTTGCACATAACTTTTGTTTAACTATAAAAGAGGTACTTTAATCTTTATGCTCCGCTTAGATGTTAGTAATTAATCGAGTTTACACATTTACCTCTTCCTTCCTGAACTTTATGCTGAACAGGAATTTTGCATCCAAAATAATTAATCTGGTGTGTTCACAGATATTAGAGGCAGTTTTTGGGGGGATGTGATGTAGAATTACAGTCTAATGCAGCCCTGTTACCAGAAAAAATCTTAGTATTGTACATTTCTGCAAATCACGGACATGCAGACTTTGCACGTTTCATACATATCGTTTTAACATTCCTACAATACATACCAAAATGACGCATTTCAGATTACATGCATTTTAACTGACCTTCTCATCTGGAGGAGGGGATGGTGGCATGACACCTGGACCGGGGACTTAAATGGACATAGTCTGAGTCACAGGTTAGGTATAAGCCTCCCACCTGCTGACTGCTTCAGTCAGCACTCTACCCCTCTTCCGCTTCCTGTGCGCTACTGTTTCCAAAGTCCCTGTCCACACGAGAAACAACACAAGAACCACATTGTAGTGAGCAATCTACATGTGGAAGATGACAAGTTTTGACAAAGATTTAAACTGAGCAATAACGGTCCTCTTTGTAGAAATAGTTGATTTCTGGGTCTCATTCTCAACTCGTCAGCATTGGACAAACTGGGAAACCCTCAGTCAGTGGCGGACCGAACTCCTGTCCCAAAGCATCAGTATTTGACAAGTTGGGAATCTTATTAATAGGACCTATAAGGCTGGCCTGCTTGGTTCTCTCAGAAGATAGCTGTAAAGAAATACAAGATGTTTAATACATTTGCTCTCTAACAAGAACGCTCTTGCATGTTTGCCCACCAGTAATGGGATAAGTTTCATATATTAGGCATGGCCTGTCGTCTGCTGTGAGTTAGTGAGGTTAAACAAAGACACATGCTGTGAAAAAAAAAACATGGTTTTGGTCATGTCTCCTATGGTCATGATAATAGAGGATCAAGTGAAACCCTGGAGTCAATGGAAATGGCTGCAGCGTATGCCGGGCAAGATTCAGACACAGAAGATAAAATAGCTGCCGTGGTAGGTAACCCACTGAGTATGGATCTCCAGAGACATTCATGGGCAAAGATCAATGGAGAGCCACCTTGCAAAGGACACGTTTCGAGAGCGATTGGTGGCGATTGTTGTGGATGAAGCGCACACAGCGATAAGTGCAAAATAGCGTTAGCATTGCAGCTCCCACCCGAGATTGTTTTGCAAGGGCACTGTTGCTGCATCCTGGTGTTAGCACCGCCCAAGACGATTGTGATTGGTTTAAAGAAATGCAAACCAGCCTGGGTGGTTTTTCCCCTTTTCCAGAATGTTTACAGGTTGAGTTAGACCTTTCTCCAGCACTGGCACAGCGCTAACACAGTGTGGAGAGTGGTCTGGCTAGGAAAGACAACAACAGACATAACTGGGTGATTTTAGTAACTGTTTGGAAACTATTCAGCCATGTTTGTGCCAACAAATCAGGGTACTTTTAGCTAAAATATGATGTATTCAAAACCCTAAACAAGTGGCTTTTCTAAACCTGGCCAGACCGTGACTGTGGCCATAACCATGATCACACTGTGGTCACAAAATAAAATTCCATACATGTTGACAGGGTAAAATGTCTGCATCTGACTTACTTGACTGATTCCCCTTTACTCCCTTAAGGGGCATAGGCCGTCCACAAGAGCTCTCCACCTTCTGGGCCTGGGCTTTAGCTTCTTGCCAGCTCATTCCGATTTTCTCCAGCTCTTGAAGTGTGGAACTTCTCCAGGTGTTCTTTAGGCCTTTCCCTCTTCCTCTTTCCCTGAGGGTTGTAGTCCAGGGCTTGTCTTGTGATGTTATTTTTGTCCTTCCTGAGGGTGTGGCCTATTCAATTCCCCTTTCTTCTTTTGAGTGTGGCAGCTACGTTTTCCTGGCTTGTAATTCTCCACAGCTCCTCGTTTGAGATTTTAATGGGCCTCCAGAGCTTAAGGATGTAGCGTAAGCATTTGTTGACAAACGCCTGGATCTTATTTGTGAGTGTCTTGGTGGTATTCCATATCTCAGAACCGTAGAGCAGGACAGTCTCACTGAGTTGAGCTGTCTAATACCCAGTATTTGCATAGTGTAACATTTTTATTTTGTCTGGTTTGCATTTTTACTCTATCATAAAACTATTAAAATATTTGGGGACATGGGCCTAAAAAAAAGAAAGGCGCAGGCAGTATAATTATGAAGTGATCTGGCTGTGTAATGGACATCAGGCTTGTAAAGCTGCCTGTCCAAAATCTAGTTTGGCAGTGAGGTGCCCATATTAACAGCACAACAGTAGTCATTCTCCCAGTGCTTTTCTAAATGTCACAGTTTGCATTTGTCAGATTGCAATGTATCACTTAGAGGGGGGTGATGGGAAACCCTCCAAGAGTAACCTTGAATGGCAGCCAATCGGCACGGGACCAATGGCCTCCCATTCCTCTGCTCCACTGCACTGCACTGGTGCTGCACTCCACAGTATATTTAAACACATGCCGTCACCCAAGAGGAGGAGAAATAGCACCTGACCTCTTGAAACTGATATCCTCGCAAGCAAGGGAGAGGGGAAATTGTTTAATGAAGATGGATCACAGTGATGGCTTTACATTTCATTTCTTAACAGCGGGCATACGGCTTTATTACAGCCAGTCCTCACCTTTGTCCTCTCCCTCTCAGACGAGGGACTTGGGAGGCTCTGTGTACTCACTTTAGTTTTGGTTTTAGGGCTTTTTTTAGGAGGTGTGTGTGTGTCTCGTGTCTGTTGCCTCCTGAATGCAAAAATCTGCCTGCATTGTAGAACCTGCTTAGCTGGCTATTCAACAGGGAAATGTTGACAATTCAGCCCAGTTCCATCTGGCCACATTCTTCCCGGTCTAGCTGCTCCGTGAGGTCTCCTGTGAAATGATGTCCTCTATCAGCAGGGAATGTCACGAGCCCTATACCATTATCGCAGAATTGGATCCCCACAGACTGTAAGGAAAGAAAGGGATTCAACATCTCTTTTGTACCTTGCTCAACTCGTTCCCTCCCCCATATACTGAAAGCAAAAAGAGTCAGCTGGAGCAGAATTTTAATGCCTCAAGATGCACCGACAATTTTATCTTGAATAAACATAATATCTGCAAATGAAGGTCAGAGGACAGAGTGCTACCAATGAAACAAAGATTTATTTATTTATTTTTTTTTTAATTTTTTTTTTTTTAGAGGTGTTGAGTCAGCTTTAAGACCATTTTGGGAGTCTGACAGTGCAGCTGTTGAGTTGTATCATATCAACCTTAAAGGTAGCCTCTTTTAATTTTCAAGTTTACCCCCAGTGACAATAATAGGTCGGACAGATCATTATAAACAACACCCACTGTAAAAAAAATACAATGCGGTCAATGAATAATTTGCCAGCTCTATATCCACAGCTGCCATGCTGACCAATCCAAATCCTCTGTTAGCTTGAATCGGTGCTGCCAGAACAAGTGTTGACAGCTAACTACCGCTCGATAAAACGGGAAATACAAATTTGAAAATAGTAAATTCGGACTGCTGAAAAGGCCTAAAGAAAATGATATTCTTTTAGAGATGCAGCTCAAAAGTAGCCTGCATGTCATTTCTTTTGAAAAAACACTCTGAATCTATGCCTCCCTGAGAATTCAGATGAATTGTGAAAATGTCATTGGACTGACAAGATGTCGGTATTGTACTTTGGTTGCTGATTGATTAGGGAGGACACCCTCTGATTCAGGATCATTTCAGATGTTTTAACCAATAAGCGATAAGCATTTGAGTTTTGGATCTGTTCCAAGGTTTCTGCCTGTTAAAGGGAAGTTTTTCCTCACCACCGTCATCTAGTGATTGTTCATGGGGGAATTGCTTTCAATTGTTGGGTCCAAAAAAATTGATATAATTTAATTATAGAGTGTGGTCTAGACCTGCTCTATATGTAAAGTGTCTTGAGACAACTTTGTTGTGATTTGACACTATATAAACAAAATTGACTTGACTTGACTTAAAAAAAAAGTATATTAAATTAATATGAGAGATCCCACCGTAAGGTTGACAGCTTCCTTTCCCCCCCCAAACCACTTAACATTCATGGATTCCCTTTCCCCTTTTGCCTGTACTGTAGGTATTATTATTAATTATTACACAATACTGAGATTTGCTAATAGTTATATTTAACTGTACTATAAATAGAGGAGGAGAAACCTCTGATGCCTCTAGGGAGCAGCCTTCTCTGGTGTACAGCAACTGTTAAATACTACAAAATAAAAAGAAAGCGTTCAGTTTAGTTGCATTAACAAGTATTTTTTTCTAGAATTATTTTAATAAAGTAAAAACTATACATTTTAAAAGCAAACACATGACAAAGAGGATATTGTCCATGCTTACTGAAAACATTGCTGCAGTGCCATCGGTACATTCAGTGTTTGACCGACACTGAACCCAAAACTGAATGCATTACATCAGATACTGATGTAACATCACCTCTGGCCAACTGAGGACCTTTTTTGTGATTTTCAAAATTGACTCAAGAACAAAGGATTTTTGTAATCTGCTCAGTCCATCTTGTGAGACTATAATCTACTGTTTTCTTTATCAAGAAAATTATATCTAGCCTTTATAGCTGTATGATGTAAAGGACTGAGTCACTTGTGCATATGAACAAGAGAGTCCTCACAGGCTGTGGTAGCTCCGAAGTCATCAGGTTCAGCTCTGTTGTGCTATAAATAACAGCAGCTTTGCAGAGACTGTGATGCGTTTGCCGGCTGAGGCTCATTTCATCACATGTTGACAAAGATTATCTCCACATTGGGTTTTCCACTCCATTTTATAATTTTGTATATAATTTAATATAATTAATTTTGTACTTAAAGCTTGCAGCCTGCCTACCATTCTAATTATCCTGTCTCAGACAGGCCACCTGTGATCAGCTCCTTTGCATACAGAGCATTGCAGTGGTTGTCTGAGATGGTCTGCACCTCTAAACCCCCAGACCAAAGGCCACGGGTTCAAATGGACAACAAGGCCCTCGGGCAGAAACTCTGAACTCTTCTCACCTCAGATGACAAACCTAAAGTGCATCAGCAGTGCGGTATTTCCCTGAAACTGAGCAAGCCACCAGTTGTATTGAATGTTTTTACATCATGGACAGATTTTAATTCACTTATGGCACTAAACATTCTAAGGATTTGAGGCTGTGCTGCAACAAATTCAATTTAGTGCTGCGGGTAATTCATTTTTGTCCCATATATTGAGATACAGATGGACGTGGAGGTATGGTGGTTCCTCATACACCATGGCAGTGAATTTTAAATGAAAGTTATTGGAAGTTTCAGTCGTCAAAAAACTCTGATCTTGCTCTGTTCGTGAACCAAAGGGAGCATTTGTCTGGTGTAACAAAGATATATGAGTCTTGCCGTACACAGCTCGCTAGTCTTAATTAGGTAGCAACCATCAAATGGGAATTGTATCATCACATTGGTAAGTGTACCACAACATGCTCGCCCCGAACCTTATACGTTTATGAATTTCAATTTTAACGGGGGCATAGAATACTTAGAGGAATAATTAATGCTGGGCTAAATTGAGTTTGAAAAGCCTGTGGTTTACCGTGTCATTGGTGCACACTGTCAGCCAATTGCAGAGACTGAGGGATTGGGAGGGTCAGTGTGTAATGTCCATGCGATGAGTAGTGCTGCTTTACGACTTCCATTTGCTCTATTGCGGGCGGTCTTCCCACTGGCCCTCACTAATGACACCTCTCTAATGCTGCAAGGAGGAGCAGAGCAGGGTAGAGTAAGTGGAGATGGGGGAGTCACTTGGGTAAAAATTAAAACACAATAATAGATAATATTTCAATGTAGCTTAACGGAATTGCTCCATATCATGTTCAAGAGGATTATCAATGAATAATTGATAAGACATGCACATATGATGATCGAAATGTATGAGCATTGGAGGCTGGTGTGCAGATTGTGAATATTACAGCCAAAGTACTGGATAAATCAAACACTGAACATATTTATGCTGCTGCAATGGCAAACTGTTTTTTATTTGCTGCTTTTATGATTCACAGGGATCAGTTTTAGGAATTAGATCTGATGTCAAAATTTCCCCGAAACATTCTTATTAGTTTTCAATAATAATTTATTTAAAGACGTTTGAGTAAAAGTCCTGCAGTGTAGATGTTTCTTAAATGCAAAGCATGCTATGTCTGCTGCTAGACATCTCTCAATCAAAAAATAAAAAACAGTGGGCGTCGTAAAGAAGAGAGGGATCATGGGATTTGTTGTTTTCATCAATAGTCACCATTGCACATAAAACTCCATCAGGAGGTCATGTATTAAAGTTTTCTTTATATTATGTTTAAACACCTTTGCACATTTCCTCCTTCACCCTCTGACATATCATCTGTTGTTTGAGAGGTGATGGAATGAAACACACTGTGACCTTAAATGAAATTATATTTTTCTGAGCTTGAACATCGTTGGAACAATAAATTTTCAGACATTGTAATTTAGAAATGTTACATGTGCAATCAAGTAAAAATATGTATTTATTTTCAGGAAAAAGTACTTGGCAGTTTTAAAGTAAATGCCCCTGTAACTGTTGCATTGGATTATTATTACTTATGCTTTAATGTAATATCTGGATTTTACTGTTGTAGGTGGTTGTGGTGGAGCTAATTTTCAACCAAAATGTATAAGACTTGAATAAATAATTATTTTTATTGGGGATTTATCTTCTTAATATATTTGCTGTTAGTACATTAATACAAAAATCCAAAATATATTAAAAAAAAAAAATTGAATAAAATAGCTGGAAAGAAAGGCAGCAAATCAGTACATTTTTGAGGCTGTAACCTTGACATATTTTTGCACAGGAAAATGGCCAAAATAATCAAAATCTTCAGTTGTGTTAACTGTTTGGTGGTGTATAATAAGAAAACATCATATTTTATTAGTTCTTTGTATGTTTTGTGAAAACATTTTTCTTTGAAAATGCAAATCTGTAACCAAGTACCTTACTTAAGTGAATGCACTTAGTTACATTTCAGCACTACGCGATAATAAAGATAATGGGTTAATAGTTACAGACTGAGCTTTAGGTGAACTGCAGGAGTCATTAGACTCAACCCTGCAGTGTCATGGTGCTCTTGGCTCTGCCTGTGTTGTGCTTCGGAAGTCAAATAATTGCAGGAAGGAACGACCCGGCTAAATCATGCCAGTCTGGGGGAGAGAGGGCAGCAGACAGGAGCTGGACTGTGATGCCTATAAGTGCATTTCCTCTGCCGTGCCCCCTCTGATCCAGCTGTCCCTTATATCAAAGATGCTCTGTTTATGTTTGGAAATCAATTGATATTGTGCATGATGGATGAGCTGTTGGCAGAGCTGCCTTCTCTTTGGAGCCGAGTCAGAGGTGGCCCGATTTAATGGATAGCTTGTCGGCTTCGAAACTAAATGTGCGACTGTATCAAACATAAAATACACAGCTGGTGGGAGGTGGTGTTAGCTTGCTGATATGTCATGATAACGTGAATATGATGGCTGATATTATATTGTCTCTTTTTAAATTCAAACTATCCTCTAATAGGATATATTTTACTTAATGTGTTGAAAAGTGTCTTAAGTCTGTAAGTATGGAACTTAACCTAAAATGACAGATACGTATTTTTGCAAAGACAAAATCTAACGTGTAGCACAGAGAAGCTTCATTTTGCACACATTATGAACACTGTCACAAACATGACGCCTCACAAACATCGCCTGGTTAGACAGTTCAGTTTAAGGTATCTAATAGGAGGATTATTAGGCTGCGGAGCGCTTTTTAATGGACCTGCTCTTGCTTCTGCTTTCAGATAGTCTGGGAAGTATAAGACAGATAGGTGGTCTAGATTAGATAAAGCTGTGTGTGTGCGTGCGTGTGTGTGTGTGTGTGTGTGTGTGTGTGTGTGTGTGTGTGTGTGTGTGTGTGTGTGTCTTCCCAGTCTTACACAAATAGGGAGAGCCTAGCAATAGCCATCGTCTGAACGTGCACTTTCATCCTGGTGCTTTTTCTTGCCTCCAGCGATGGGAGTGGATGACCTTTTACTGTCAACTTCTAACATGACAAATTACAGAGGCTGGATGACCGTGTTTTTTAGGAATGCAAGAGTTCACTGCCTGGTCAGGCCGCTAGCAGGGCAGCAGACCCCTACAATGGAGACAGATGTATTAATTGATAGATAATAGTCATAGATATATTGACTGGAGGCTCCCTATTTTGAAGCCAGAAATGTGATAGCCGAGGAAGCCTTTAAAGAGTTTTGCTATTCTCTCCCCACAGGGGCCACCTGAGGTTGAGGCCTGCGCAGAAACTAGATCACGTACCCAACATCAGAGCAGAGGACTCCTGGGATGAACCTCCACTGTGCTTCGAGTGGCTTTGTCTGAATATAAAGACGAAATTAGGTGCAACCATTTCTTTTGTGTGGCTTGTGTGTGTGTTTTTTTCCTTCATGCGCTTGTGGTGAAAGCTAAAGCGGGTGTGTGTGACATATCTTGGCTGGTGATCCAAAGGTGGCTCTCATGGTCTGCTCTGTTGTGTTATGTCAATGCCCTGTTTAATTGGATATCAGCTGTGCCAAATGCAGCAAGAGCTTTGCTTTCTGACCTCATCAGGCTGATCTGTGCCATCCATTCAGCCCACTCTCTTGCAGCCACATCAGTCACCAGCCTGTCAGTTTGTGCAAACAGCTAGTAAGTATTTATTATACTGATTATGTGTGTGGCACAGATTTGCCAAGGGCCAGCTAAGATGCACACCTGATGTTACCTGATTTAAAGCACCTCCTGCCAGTGGCTGCAGTGAGGTCATTGATGCATTTAGTGCTGACCAGACAGACAACTGTACGATCAGGGTCGTTCGAACGGGGTTTTTGTTCCTCTCGTCAGATGTGCAGCCATGTGGAAGTCATTACATATTTACTTGCAGTGTTCATTCTGTCCCACACAGATTGGATCATTACATATTCCTCATTTGTTCAACGACACCACTGTATTATGCAAATGCTTATTTTAATGGATTTAGTCCCACAGACCAAATATTACAGCCTTAGTTATCACATATTGCAGTGTAGCCAACAGTTAGTGAGCTTAGAAAATGAAACAGAAATTGCCCATCCACATAGCAAGGAACTGAGCATGCTGCATCGTGGTGAAAATGATTATTTTATCCCGGGGGTTTTGAAACACTCATAAACAATCATACAGCTCTTTGTGGAGGTAGAAATTCATGTTTGCTATGATATTAACTCAGGTTCTGTTGGACATCAGTGCAGTGATTCCATAAGAACTAATTACACTCAATACATACAGTAAGCGTGTGCTACATAAACCATAACTGCACATATTTTCCTCATTTCTTCATCATAAATGGCTTTGCAGCAAAAGAAGAGGCCCAAATGTTTTTGTTATACCAATAAAACATTGCATTTTACTGTAAGTAAAGCATCATAAAGAATGCAAATCCAGTAACAAACTGTTGTGTAGAGGAGGCTTAAGAATAAACACACATCTGTTTGCTATTTTCACCATTGAACTGGAAAGACATAGTCGTCGTTGCCTGAAATAGAGAGAAACAAATGTTTGGCTAATAAAATCTCTCATGCAGACTGAGGGCTCAACCACACTGTGGCAATATCACTGAAGGCTACCTAGATTCATGACTAGTCCTCCAATAAAATAAACAGCCAATAAAACATCAGGCTGGGACTCCCCTGACAGCACTTTAACATCATTACACTTTCAACAGGCTTTCATTGAAAACTTGAATATATATTTGACTGTTCCCTATTACTTGGAGTCAACCACACGGGTCCAGACAAGGTTTTATGGCCGCCTACTTAATATCGCATATCTCAATGCTCCGTCTGAAGCACTGCAAGCTCAGTGAGTGCGAGCATCTTGTGGGGAGATCTGGGGCTGATTTGCGCTCACCATTGCTTACATAAACTCCACTTCCACCTAATCACTCTGCCTTGACATCAGTAGCCAGAGAGCATATGGAGCATATACATTTTCCGTCCACAGAGGAATTCTCAGGGATTTTAACCACCACAGAAGGAGTTATATTACTGGCATTATAAAATAATAATAATAGTCATAATGATATGATTACTTAATGATAGCAGATTGTGGGAGAAAAATGTACTCATTTAACAAAAAAACTTCAAAGGGTAATTTTGTAATTTTATTAAATAGTGCTTAAATAAACTGTAACACCATTTGCATTATGTTCTCCTTTTTCATGTTGCATCTCTTTATTTTTCATTAGAATAAGAAACAAATTTTGGAATAGAACAATTTGATCTGTGATAAATAAATCATTACATCGTATATGTGTAATACTATGACAGGAAAAACTTGTATGAGGTATGAGGTTGTTATTAATTAACAGCCAATATCAATTATTTTTATGAAATCTATATTATTTTACAGGCAATCAGCCAAGAGTCATTTGTAAAGTAGCTCTAAGTCGTTCTTTTTGAAAACACTATCAGATCACTTTCTGTGAGGTTAATCCTTTTGACCTTTGCTGTTGCTACAGAATTTAACCTGTGTGTATACAAGGGATTTTCAAGAGGATTACAGAGGTCCTTAATAGGGGATTAGTTAAATCCTCATGTTTTGTGTCCCAAATTCTATTACACTCAGGGATTACAGCTTGGTTAAGAGGGTGATGTTTAAGACATGTTGCTCTCCTTGTTTTAATTGGACTAAAATGGCTGGTAGGTTTCACAACAGCATGTAAAATTAAAGGGTTGTGTGCCACTTTACACTGAAATAAGTGAGCAGTGGGGAGGTGTGAACGACGTCAGAGCAGTCAAAAACGGAAGAACATTCTTTTCTTCTTTTTTGAACCCTGAAAGTTGCATTTTGCTGGTTGAAGTCTATAATTACAAGCTGATGACAGGATTGCACATTCCAACAGTGTGTGGTCCATTGTGTGTGTGTGTGTGCGTGTGTGTGTGTGTCCCCTCCTCACACACAGAGGTGATGCCAGACTCCCCCTAAAGGACTCCACCAGTACTTCAATACTCAAGTGAGGGGTTAAAACCTCTTTCCTCACTGTCAAACTACATTAGCAAAGGAAAGGAGTCATGAATTTTTAGATTTTTGCTGATTTTTTCAACAATAACGTTTTGGCTTACTTAGTTATAGGAACTGGCATATCAAAAAAGGTACTGTGTTGTTTGTGTTGTCTTGAAAATGGTTAGTTCTTTTTGTAATAGTACTTTTTACAGACTGCATTTTGTAACATATTGTAATATGAGACAGTCAGCTGCCACTTCTAAGACACAATATGTCAAAAGTAATGCAGTCTTATGCTGCAACCCTGTAAGCTCATAAATCCTACCTTTTTACTATCAGTATGTAAAAATTGTATTTATTTTTTTTTAGAGGCCTTGATTCAACTTTATGATAATTAAGGAGGCTGTTTATGGTGCTGTTGCATTCTGCTGAGAGTTACTTCTAATATTTGGTCCACCTCATTCATATTGATAGAGGTAGATATGACCAAGGTAGCCATAAGGTATTTGTAATATTCTACCCTCATTTATATAAACCCACTACAGTTCAACAGCACCATAAACTTTAGCCTTTAAAATGACAATAAAGTTTAATGGATGTCTCTCTAAAAAAAAATAAAATAAAATAAAATAAATAAATAGTAATAATAATAAGAAGAAGAATGATAACTGAATATTAAGACCCTCGTGAAGGTAGGATTTGAAGAAAATGTTATTGTAATAACAATATGTTATCATTAGTTTCATGTAATAAAATGGTGACTGAGTGTAGCTGTATGCTATGTATATATTGTTTTAAAGTATTACTCAGCATCCATGACATCAACCAGAGATTTCTGAAGAGCCTTATAACTCAGTATGGTTGATCCGACGGTTGCCATATTGGCTGTGCCGGACTCCTCGCTAAGTCCAAACTTTTACACAAGGACACAAAGAAGTGGAGCTGAGTTGGTTTAAATGAAGCTTGTTTGCTGAACTATGCAAACCCCACCTACCTTAAAGCTGTCATGTTGCTAATGTTAATAAGCTAGCTAGAATTAGCATTACATTACCTTTGCCTATATGCCAAGTTAACATTAACATTGCATAACATTAGCTAACTACACTGGTACACCTTTATTTTTCAGCACACACTGGTATAATTTATTCCAAAGTAATATTACCCTACGCTGGCATAATGACTGTGGCTAGCATATCCTCCTGTTAACATCATTAGCCCAGCTGGGGGTTTTGCTTGAAGGCTTGCCCAAGTCTAACTCATTAGCTTGTTATTTAGCTAGTTAACAAGCTAAACTAGGAATCCAGGTATGGTCACACACACACAGTTAGGCTACCTGCCAATTAGCGCTCATTTATATTTAAAAAACAAATAAAAAACAAATAAAATAATATTAATTTCACTCACAAAAACTGAAGCACAGACTGCTAGACAGCCTGTTAGTACAATAAACCCCCTTGAAAGCCATATTATTTGTTCAATATTTGCATCAAAACATCTTCAAAAGGCACGACAAACGTGGCAGAGAGGCCAAGTACAGTAATTCAGATCAGCTGAGCTGACTTGGCAGACAGCAGCAGTAGTGGTCATTACTCAAAGCAGCCAAGCCACAAAAAAATTTAAACCAATGAGTTATATTAATCCCCCCAACCACCTTGTACAGTTGTTTGTGAAGAGGGAAATAGCTACCAAAAAACCTTTTTAGATCAGAGTGTAATATATTTACAAAGTGATGTTGGGAAATTTTTGGCAAACACACCTGAGCTCAATTTTTAAGCAGTGGTTGTTGCTTGAATATCGTGTTTTAAATCAAAACCTAAAGGATGATATAATCTAGATAAATTTAATGTAACTAAGCTGGGCCATGTAAACAATCTACATCAAGGAATGAAAGAGCAAAGACTGCTGAAACCGCTAAGACTTAATAGGTCTACATAAATAGAAACCACCATAAATAGCATTTATTCAACTCAGTCCATGTTTAGATGTCAGTAAGGTCTATACAGAGTCAGTTAACAGGTTTCATCACAATGGAGAACACTCACCAACACCATTACCTCCTGTTTGCCCTCAACATTTCTTTCTCTGGCTATGTAGGCCTACTATTTGTTTGTGTGCTTGCTGCCAGACCTGAGGTGCAACCAAAGGCCAACACAATCCTCTGTCCTGACTGTGTTCTTCATTGTTTCCTCCTCAAGAAACACAAATAACTCAATTTGTTTGCAAGTTAAGTTTAAGGCATCCAACTTGTCAACTGATATTCATGGAATTTTGTCGAGGGTTTCGCAGTGAGCCTGAGCAGATACGCGGGGAGGCTGACAGCTCTAATGGCTATAAAGATAAGTGGAGGAATGTTGACGCTTGAGAAAGCCACGGGCAATGGAAGAGGATGAAAGAGAGAGTTCACCACTTAGACCGCTCCCTCACAATGGGGGACACAACTAGTATTTATCAGCTCTCACACTTCAAATTACTCCCGTTTAATGCTGCTTACAACAGTAAATGAATAGGGCTGACTCGTGCAATTCCACAACCAAACACTGTGTTCAGTGCCATTATATCATATTATGTCTGCAATGTTTTTGGCCATTTGCCCATAGTATGTGGTTTTTGCAGCCCCATCAAGGCATAAATAAGCAAAGAGAAGACAGTGATTGTTGCCTGTTGAGGAATGAGATGTTGAGATTGGTAGTGTCTGCCTGCTCATCTCCTCCTCTGTCTTTTCTGTCTCTTTCTGCCCTCTTCCCTGTCTCTCTCCCTCCATCTGCCTCTCTCTGAGGCACGGCCAAAGTAAACACCATGCTCAACACTCTCAATCACAGGATCTCTCAAAGGAAGAGAGGGGCAGTGCCCTGGCACAGTGCTGGTGGCCCAGCCTGGGGAGAGCGGGAGAGGAAGTAGGCCACTGCCTCAGAAACGTTCTGTCATTACAGCGCCAACAGGGATTTCACATCTATCAGAGCATGTGCTTGCATACTCAAGTGCTCCTACTTGACATAAATATTTGCATGACATGAGCTGACATGGGAGATCCTATCATAAGTCATACAAACTCATCATAGCCCATTACAAGCAGCACTCACGGTGACCACCAAGACAGACAGTGGCCAAGTGGAGAATAATGGCTGACTCCTGGCCAGGCAGCAGCTACAGTTACAGAGACATGGGATCATTCTGTCATCACGTTTTTAAACAAAATGTCATCCCTGCTATTAGACTGTCATTTTTAGCTGCTCTGTCACAGCCCTGCGAAAGTCCAGTGACGGATAGTTCTCCCGCTGAACGCCTCTTGGCAGTTATGTGCCTGCGTTTTTTCCCACGTACTTCAACCTTTGCCTGACTGCAGCACACATCACTCTCAATTGTGCTTTGTGTAGCAGCACGAGGAAGAGCCTCTCTGTTATTTTTGGTGTATGAATGTGTCCGTGAGGTGTTGTGTGTTTGAGACAGGCCTATTCATTTTACTTTTGTCCATCATCACCTACTGTATATGAGAGGAAGCCCATGCTTTCGTGCCGCACAGGGGCATAGTTTGTTTCGGTTCGAGCATTTCCTTTGAAAATACACACTTTGTGACAATATCACAGACTTGTTTTCCCTCTCGGCTCTGATTCAGAGTGTGTGTTACAGATAGCTTTGGCTGGGAACCAGCGCTGTTTGCCAAGCAGGTTATCCTGCTGTGCTCTTAAACATAAATCTACTGTTAAATACTAACTCCTCGGCATGCAGGCAAGTTGGCTTATGTAGCCTGAATAAAACAAGCCAAAAAAAAAACCACTTACAGGATGTTGGATTGGTGTTAGGTTAACCATAAGGGACTGAGTAAATGAGCATAATAGGTTGAAATGTTTCAAACATGCAAGTAAATCTGTAAGGTGTCTTAATCTCAGTGTGAGCCTCTTTACTGTTGCTGTCACATGTGGTGATGGATTCTATCATTTACATTCACTTGTAAAGACTGCAGGTCAAAGACACTCGTGCAGTCAAAAATGCATTTTTCTTATTCTATTTATGTCTCCTAAAATTACCTGATTTTTATTTGTGCAAAGTTCGTCATTAGAGATTCACACTCCTTTACTGAAGGGAGCGTAGTCTGTTTACCTCCCTGAAATTTGAGCTTCAAATAAACACAAAAGAAACAAG
>JAQLOL010000005.1:12498625-12508645 GCA_029783665.1 Naso thynnoides | reverse complement strand
AGAAACAAGATTCAGTAAGTCACAAATGTGAAACCAGTCACAGGCAAACAAACCAAAAATCTCCAGTACATATTTGTCAGTACAGAGAGAGTTAGCATTAGCATAATTACTAGTGCTGTATGAGCTACAAGCTAGTGAGCTAACAACCATCATATATATAATTAAACATACTACAACACTTAAAGGGGTAGTTCAGAATTTTTGAAGTGGGGTTATATGAGGTTCTTACGTATAACCAGTCCACTGCCTTTTGCAGATGGCAATCAGCAGTGTCACTTTGAGAAGAAGAGGGAAGAAATTGCTGCCCTGGAAGTCAGCATTGTGCTGTTGCAGATGGGGTCAGAAGAAGAATGTATTTAGCTGCATATATTAATGCTTACCAAAGAAAAATCAATATCTGTTTAATTAAACGCTTAATTTGGGATTTTTCCACTACTTCAGATTGTTGCCAGACAGCCGTTTGTTTTGACGCTTAAATTTTTTTTCCGTATTCCTTCCACATACAACTACACCCACTTGCACCAGCTTCTGTGTCATCACTCTGCATATTAGCTGATTGACTCAGATGGTGGCGAGACCAGAACGACTGTAAACTAGGTTGACCAGATGACCCTGATTTCCAGGGACAGATCCCATTTATGGTGACCAGTTCCCAGCTAGAGAAGTCCCTGAAAATGTCTCTGAATTCAACTGTGGTTAAAAAAACAAAGTGAATTGGTTGCTACAGCTGTGATTCTGTTTTCTTGTAGACTAATGCAGTAGCAACTTCAACCACTATGTGGGTTGCAATGGCAGAGTGGCGCTGTCCTTGCTTTTTCTTGTTTATCTCACAAACAGAAGATGAAGCTATTTTAGGAGGGCAGAAGAAAAAATTAGTCCGAGTTGGAGCGGACTGAAAGCCTGTTTCACTGACAGTAACATCTTGTTGGTGTGGCTGTAACATAGTTTTTTGTAAAGATTATCATGTGACAGTTATTACAATATTTTATGATGTGACTGTTTTAGAAGAAAAAGATTACTAATAGAAAAAAGAGTGAAGGTGTCAGGAGGGAAATAGCAGTAAAAGAAACTAAGTACAAAATCATTTGAAGTAAACAAGTCAAGGGAGAAGAATATGCAAGAGTGAGGAGAAAAGGTAAAGTGAAGAGAAGGATGAAGAAAAGTTAAGAAGGTAAGAAGAGCAACACAATCAGAGGGAAAAGAAGAGCAGACAAAGGAGGTATTGTTCTTTAAAAAAAAACACAAATGTAAATGTAATTTAAATGACAAGATATCAACAACAACAAAAAAATTTACACGCCTTTGTCACCCAGACCAAGATGACCCGGTGGTTCTTTGCACTCTTTGTAAGTCGTCAAAATACATGAAACCATAATTATACCCATTTTTTATTTCATGATAATAATATGATTTGATTGATTAATGATATGATTTCTGTAGCTTGAACTGCCAATGTCATCGGTTTTCATTTTAATAATATGATCACCTTCTTAAAAAAGGCTGTCTGTCTAACTAAAGCAATGAAAAAATATAAATTTAGCATACAATTAAATGATTTTTGGGGGTTTGTTTGATTTTTTTTTTAAGTTCTATATGTAGCTAAAAACTGTTTTTCTGCTGACCCCATCTGCAACAATCCAGTACTGACTTTCAGTGCAGCGATTTTTTCCCCCTTGACACCGCTGGTCACCATCTGCAGAAGGTAACAAACTGACTATGCATGAGTACCTCATACATCCCCACTTCAAAAATATTTAACTATCTCTTTAACATTTTGAAATGTCTGCTAGTCGTCATTTTTTGTGCACGACAGACACTTTATCTGAGTCACATACACTTTTTAGCTTGAGACATGTACAGCTAAAATTTTTCCAATGTTTCCTCCAAGCTAATGTTAGCTTTCATAATAGTCACTGTTCTTTCATCGGTCAGTTAGCACATGCGGCAGTGGTGAGTGAGCATCGAATGAGACCTGTGATTGATAGAGTCAGAATTTCTCCGTGAGGGAGAAAGAGTGTATGCATTTCCAGCTCCTTTTTTCTTTCTTTTTTTTATGAGGGAAAACCATGCTACACCAACTATTTATCATATCAGAGTATTTACCATACTTCCAAACTTTAAATCCTGTAAATCTGCAATTTACAGAACTATTAAATCTGACACAATAATAGTGTCAGCGTGGTCAGTTCACATGACGGCGATCAAGATGTGAATTATTTGCATGTATTCATGCTGCGGCTCTGTAGAAAACGATCACTGTCATCCTGAAAACAATGGAGCTGATTTATGAAATATGACAATACTAAGACATTCATGATTATTGATTGGTATTGTTAGCAGCTTTAAAAGAGCCATATGTCTTCATCTTCAGCAATGACACATGTATAACAAATAAGTTTACCACACTGTGTGAGCTGAAAACCCAAAGGGGATATTTTAGGGTTCTGATACACATCACAGGGTTACTTCATTACATCTTGTGTCATTACAGTAAGATTCTCGCATGAATTAGCAAAATAAATGAATATAAACCTTTTTCTTGACAAGCACATCCATAAAAAAACAGGAGGGAAAAGTTTGTTATTGAAATACAAATGAGTGTGTCGTATTAGACAGGTGTGCACTTATTGTACTGTGATAAATACAATATCATAATGCACTTATAACTTTTGCAGCGCAGCTCGGTAAGAGAAACACTTTGTGCTTTCAGGGCCCATGCATCTTAGTCAAGCGTGATTCCTCTTGGAAATGTGTTTATGAAAATAATCTATCCTCTATTTGTTTTGGATTGTCACAGACAGGAGGCTGTTGCTTCTTCTCAAGGTTAGCGAAGTTGCTCAGATGAATGGCTGTTTGAGACTGCGCTCGTATGTCAATGTTTACCCCATTAGTGACAGCTCCGAGGCAGTAGGCCACTTAATATTGTCTGCGTAGCCCCGACTGTCCCCACATGCCGGTTCAAAAGTTCAGCCACTTCCTCAAGGGTCTCATCACATTCTCACCACATCTTGATTTTCAAAGCTGCACAGAGAGACTCGACCTGTCAGGAGAGATATCACTAAAAAAAACGTGATGGAACACAGGTTTGGAGCCAGGGCCCTTCAGGCCAACAAAGCTGCCTCCTGGCTCTCTGGTTAGGAGGCCTGGACGATGGAGCTCATATTAAAGACAGCATAGTGGTCCAGGGCATGGCTGCCTGCATCCAGCTAGAGGAAGAATTGATTGTTCTGGAAACTGATGAAGCTTGGGCACAATTAGATTGCAAAGGCAGTGCTGTGAGGTGAGAGAGCACCCAGCCTGCCTCGCTGTTGATTGATGGTAAAATAATAACCGCTGCGTATTAACTATGGAGTTCACCACCAGGTGAAGGTGGGCCAAAAATTGCTGCTCTTATTAGATTCTGATAGGACTTGCGATGTAAAAAGATTATTTTCATTGTGGCAGTAGACAGTCAGTTTGCATGCAGCAAGGTGGTGTCCTACAGTATGTTGCTGTCTAACGTCTACTATGAGAGGTTTGAGTCAGGAGGCCACTGGGTCGGGAGTCACACCAGGACATTTGCGAATGTTATTCTGACATTCCAGCCCACAAAAACAGATGTGAAGCTTATTCAAATACAATCACTCACACTGAGGGTCACATAGGGTCCATTTATGTTCCGCTGTTTCCTCATATCTCCTGCACTGCATCAATGTCCGCTCAAATGTGTAACCCCTAAAAAAGCGGGGGGAGCATCAGTTCATCATACTGGACCTCAAGATGAATATCCTCTTTCGTACGCATGTCGTGCAGGCAAACCAGTGAGTTTGCAAGCACATTATAATATATGAGTAGAGAAATATGGTTGTTTCACTGAGCAATCTATTCATGGTTTAGATAAGGATTAGGGAGGCCAGACAGTCAAATAGCAAATGTGTTTTTCTTGAAGAGTGTTTCCTCAATGTGTGGTTACAAAACATTTTTTCCTCCTGCTCAAAGTGCGTAATCCTGCTGGTCATTTGTTAGCTGGTGCATCTCCCATGTGGAGGCGAGGCCGCTGGCAGAGTGTTGGGGTATACAGGAGGTGAAGGCTCATAGTAGCATATCAGAGCTCTGGGATTTGCGCTCATTTATCTCCATTTCTCGCACACGGTGTCTAGTAATAAAGGCTCAAGTGAAAATGGTGTTTATCATTGGAATGACAACATCTCCCAGATGCTGCAGAAGAAATCTAGAGAACAGATAACGCATTACAATAACAAGTCCTTACTCTGCGGAGAATCCAATTAGGAGAGCCTTACATCATGATAATCTAGCGGAGGTGGACTGGTTCATTTAGACCGGTGGATAACAGAGCAGAGGGAGGTCTGGTCTGGGGATCAGGGTTAGTTGCAGTTAGACCTGCTGCATTCATCAGCCACCATCTAGTGTGGGGAGCTTTACCCCCTAGTGGTTAAGAGGAGGAGTGCAAGCCTGAGCTACTTTTAATACACATTATGGCAAAATTAAATTGCCTTAATGTAATGGCTGATTGCTGCCATAAAGTAAAAATACCCACAAATAACAGGAAGCATCTTATTGGGTTTCATTTTAGAGAAATGCAATTGAGTTCATTTTCAGCAAAAAAAAATACGTTTTTGTGTTTGTGCTGCAGCAACCAGCCAGGGAGCTTTTCTATGTGCTCGTATGTGCAGATGTTCAAATGTGCATGTGTGAGGAGTGGCTGTGGTGGTGGGTAATGTTGTTGTGCTGTTGGGGAGTGGGTGCACCGCTGGGCCTGTCTGTTCTGGTGCGCTGGTTTCCTGCTGCTCAGCATTTCGCAGGGCCTCGGGGGGACACAGAGGGGACATATGACTGGGCCATGCAAAGCTGAGCTAGTCACTCCTATCGTTCCGCAACAGACACATCCCTTTGGCGTCCTTCTGTCTCTCCATCGTTAGCCCACTCCTCAGCACAGCGGCAGACATAGGGATGAGCCGGATGTTCCCACTCTCTAGTTAGCAGCTTCAGATCCTTCACATTTCAGAGCTGGCAACTGCAGAGCAGGTGCACATGTTGCCACAAGGGCAAAATGGACATTTCTACACTCCTTTCTCAGCAAAGCTCTGTGCTGACATAACAATTTACCACCCACCAGCACATACTATGTTTGGATCCTTAACATTTACATGACTGTGATTTATTGGTAAAGTTTAGTGTGAATCCTTTGTGCAGGAAAGCAAAGTGTGGGCTCTAACATGTAGAAGATGGATAACACCTATGCTGACATAACAGTTCTGCTTCTGTAAAGAATTACAAATAAATTTGTTTACAAAAAACTAGCACAAAAAGCAGATATAAGGTGTGTTTCATACAAACGTGATACCGAATTAGATACAATCCAGAATAAATATTAGCTGATTTACATTAAGTATGCAAATTCTTCGTAGATGTTCAACATGTTCTCACGCAAGTCACTAAGCATTAAACACACCTGATGCAACAGTTCATGCAGGTTAAATCAATGTCTCATATCTGAGATTTTGTCAGCTCTCAAACAATAATATTACAGCAACACAAGAAAAAGTCCTAAGAAGTAGAAATTATTTAAGAACTATCCAAAAATGACAAAAATACAGTAAAATAAACATTCAAATAAAAACTCTATTATATATAGTTCAATATCTGTGTATAAATGTATTTGTTAAAATTGAACACAAATTTACATTTCAAAGTTACATCCCTTCGTACTGTCTCTGTGTGTATATAGTTATAAATGACAACATTAATGACTTATGCAGTGTGCCAATGGCTGTGCAAATACATATGTGCAGAACTAATGCAGCTCTACAGGCCTTAAAGAGGAAATATTTATTGTGTTATTGTTGGCAGTCAAGCTGAAATTGGGATTATGTGCAGTTTCTGTAGTACTCATAAATGTGAGAGATGTATGTATTGTAAATGTAAGATATTTATATTATACTACAAACAATATACCCATTCTATGCTGGTGTCTGTATGTGGCAAACTGAATGAACTGGTTCTATCTTAGGAAAAAGGGGCAAAAAACAAGAAATCTATAAATACTCGCAAGTTAAAAGTAATTTTGTAATTACACTCTGGCTCATATGAGCAGCCTGTGGTGACTGTCTTCTCTCTGTGCTGTGGGCAAAAGCAGTGCATTGTTTGTGATGAGCATGAATGCTGACCTCTGGCCTCTCGGATGGCCTCTGCAACCCTGCTGAAAGTTCACAGGAGGGTCACAGAGTCCTTGTGCCTCCATAGACGCTGTGTTGATGGAAACTCCAACCCCCATCTCATCCAACCCCCTCAGAAGATCTGTCTGTCCGTCTCAGACACACACACACACACAAACCAAACAAACAAAACCCGGTCACGATGTAAACATGAGGGTCAGGAAATATTTCAGGTCTGACAGTGTTTAGGGGCCTTAAAAAGTGGGTCAACACATGAAAAACACACACGTAAGCATATAATCAGACAGCTGATATAAATCGAAATACATCAGATGATCATATTAAATCATTTAAATTACATATTTTCAAATAAATAAAATTTGATCACATCTACATTTTTTAAAAATGAGGCCCTTTGTGTTTCCCCACAGTGATCAATGATGTCTGTTCATAGTGAGTGTCTCAGTGTGGCGTTCAGGACCTCAGCTGCCGGGCAAATGCATGCGTTTTCCTATGCTCTATGGCTCCAGGCACGGCCACTGGCAAATGGGGTTGATGCTCATCACATGAGATATCACATGCTGCTAGGCAGAACATCTACCATGTCCTGAATACCAGATATGCCGCTGCAACATGGAGATCGTTTTCGTTCGAGGAAGCCATTAATACTGAGGATCTCACCGTCCCTCTGAATTCAGTATGTAAATTATTTTTTGTGAGCCCAGAGCACGGCAGAGAGCTGCGGTTTTGCTATAATAGGTTGTTTAGGGATCAGATTAGGCCCTGTGTCATTTCATGCTAGAGATGATAATAATGGCCGCCACTGCCGAGATGACTGTTGACATCATTACTCATGTGTTCTGCCACACGCATCAATCTTCACATGCTGTACAGACGCTCCTGAGGTGAATGAATTTTTCACTCTGGAGTTCAGAGCAGGGTCACGCAGACATACCCTCACATATGAGAGGAGCGCAGCAGGTAAAGCAAAAGACTTACACTGCTCATTTTTCTTTGCTTCCCTTCTTGTCGCCACACTATCCAATTACTATTTTTTAATTCTTCCCCTCAGCAGAAGGATATCTTACTGCACAAGATTTGGAGGTTGTGTTTCTGATCCGGATACAGATTTGTGATGCTATCAAGTTCAATGACATGCTGAGCAGCAGATGCAGAATGTTTTTTTTAATTTAATATGCATAAAAATTGTCAGCTGGTTGAAAGTTTTGGTAACTTTTACACTAAGCCCCTCATGATTACACACGTGCACCCTTTCTTAGATCATAGAGATGTTTCTTTAACCGCTGGTGTTACAGTGGTAACACAATCTGTAACCCTGCGGCGTTAATGCTCTGCTCTGCCCAATGGGCTTTGCAGGAGAAGTTGAGCTAATCCTCAATGAAAGATCAGCCTCCACAAAGCCACAGATCATTTTCTAAGATTTTTTTTTTTTTGCCCCTTTGAGATCTCGCAAGGACAATACCAATGTACAGGTGATGTAATGGTGTATTGTGTTTTATCAGAAGTGTTTTAGGCTGACAGGCGGAATGAAGGTTTAAGAAAGGCTGGGTTTACCCTCCTAAACTGTGTGCTGTCATCTTTACAAAGTATGTTCAGGCAGTGTGAAAGGGATCATTAGTTGTGTGGCAGCGGAAGCAGCAGTGTTGTCAGCTACCTGCTATTTACTTCCCCTCATTACTGTACGCTGGCTGGCGCTGGTGGGAGTGTCAACATCATTAACATGACTGTCATTAGTCCTGTCCCACACTGCATGGAGAAGTTAGTCCTGGGGAGAAAAATGAAGCATCTTTGAGCAACAAACCTCTCTGCTGCTACAGCCACTGAACACCTCTATTCAGCTGGGCTTGATGCAGATGATGAGGGTTCCTGAGAGGAAGAAACAGGAGCTCAGCACAGTGAGCTGAAATAACAGCTTGTGAGATGCGACATATGCAGCTTATTCCATCTGGGAGCAGAATTCATGATTAAGAATAACAGAAAAATAGAACAATACTGTGTGATACACTAACTGGAGAGATGCTACAGAACGTTGAAGTGACACTTCACTGATTATGATATTTGATGCATGTGCATCGGCTGAAACGATAGCACAAATAATGAAAGTGTGGTCGCAGCTGCTGCAGATAAAAACGGTGCTTATTTTGTCCAAACTCCTCCAGAACAAAAGCAAAACTTCTTAGTTTTGAATGAAATCATTCATGAGAACATGAACTCGTCCAAAGACTGAACATGAATGAATATGATAAAACTGTGTTTAACCACTAAATACTCTAGATAGACTCTAGATTACACCTTTTTGTTGTATCCACCCTCAGCTTCACGCTTCAGAATTGGCACCTACAGCAGCATCAAAACAAACAAGCTCGCTCACACCTTGTCATCTGCCTGCCTTGGCTGGATGTTATTGTAGCCAACTTCAAGGCCTCAGCAGCAGCTGCAATCACTTATGGCAGTCTGCTCAGCGCCTCTGTGCCCCCAACTAGTTTCCCATCAGCCTTGAGGGGGTTGATCTCCTCTCGCACTCAGTTTCAACCCTCCTGCTCTCTGTCTTGCCTCGCTGAGACCTCCTCGACCTCTGCAGAGGTGACTGAAGAAGTGGAGCAAACTGAGAGTGGAGCAGTGCAGAGCAACTCCCTGTGCACACTGGCCGTGAGTGGATCCACATACTATGTTTCCACATACCTTTTGTAGGGGGCTCGAGTTCAGAGAGGGCGGGCTTTCAGAGACACAGCGGCGTCCAATGGCAGCAGTGGGATCGCTGTGTGGCTTGTCTGATTTACGGTACATCATTAAGTCAGCGCATTCCTTTTCCCTGTGGCCCAGGTGGCTGTGGGGCCTGAGGCCCATACTCACAGAAGCAGAGCGGGGCTCTCTGTGGAGCACAGCACAACCACGGGGAGCAGCTGCAGACCAATGCATCCAGCGCCATACTATGCCACATCCCTCCATGACAGGAAGCACTTAATATAAACATATCCACACCTTATGTGGTTATGAAAGATATAAGTTGTCTTATTTATAGATCTGTTGTCCTGTTTTCATTCAACTTTAACAGTTCTTGACTGCAATAAAGATTGGAACTAAAGACCAAAAAGGTGCTCTGACCTATGAGTTATGCAACAGAATGTGTTACAAACTAGCAGTCATATATAATTTTAGATTAAAGAGATGATTCCTTTCTAAACATGAACCATCAGGCTAGTTTGATGTAATGTCTCATTGAGGAAAATACATTTGCTTCTTCCTGTAAGAGACATTTATTTTATCCAGGATTTATGTGATATCTATTACATGTTGTAATTAGTAATTTACACCCTAGTGAATGAGTGATTTACCAAACACTGTCTTTTTTCATCTCCAATATCTCAGCAGTCCAAAACAACTGAGGTGGCCTGGGAGTCTGGAGAGATTTTTGGAGCTGCTTTGCCCTCTAGTGGTGACTGGCAGTGTCGGAGTCCACAAAAACGTGCACCCCTGCCTCCACTGACATGCCACCAGGCAGCCTGTGCATGAACCACAGGCTGCAGTCGAACTCTTTGAACATGCAATAAGAGGACTTGTCAATCTGCGCAGGATTTCACATCACCAGCTTTGCGATTTTTTTGCAGACTGACAGTAAAAGAAATTAGCTGTTAGAGATTTCAGCACTTTATGAAACTTTACAAGCAGACTTTAATATTTACAAGGCTACTAAAAACTCTGGCAGGCCTTTCGTCTCTGACCTATGCATTAGTGACATACTGTGGTTTATGTTGGGGAAAGAGGCAGCGCAGAAAAGACTGGCTGTACAGCTCTTTGATTTATCAGTTTTATGATTTGTTAAATAACTTGAATATACATGTGT
>JAQLOL010000005.1:12444481-12489531 GCA_029783665.1 Naso thynnoides | reverse complement strand
ACGACCCATAAAAAACATGCTTTAGCCCACCAGTAAAGACTCTTTAAATGACACTGAGCTTTTCTTAGTGACATGTCACCGAACTCTTTAAGTTATTTTGTTGTTTAAAAGTCTGTGACAACTGAAATACGGAGTACTCCTAAGACTATCATGGAAAAAATATCACAGTATCAAACATTATAAACTGGTAATAACTTATAACACACATTCACTGCTGTGTTCTTTACTGACCGTGTCCTGTGCCGTCATTCAAAGAGTTTTGATCGTCACGCTGCTGTAATATTCATGGCTGCATGTACAGATCTGAACAGAAACAGCCCGGCACCTTGAGTATAATGAATTTGTATCTGAGACTGATCCAGTATTAGTCTGGGTTACTGCTCGGCCCTGCAGGAAATGAATTGCCCTTTATTTAACATTACAAATTACAGGTGACCCACAGTGAGGAGAGCTGTGAGTTTGAAAGGTGCGACAAATAGATTTAGAGGGGCAATGATTCCCTCCTAGATTCCTGTTGTGCAAATGCGAGAGATTAAATGACAGCGGATATTAGGAAATAATTTGTGATTCCCACTGTGATAAACGTAATGTGGTTAGGAGGCAATGAATATGTCTGTTTCCGTCACAATTAAATCAAATTAAGTATGAGATTGCATTACATTGATTTGTTGTGTTGCAAACTGTCACGTTGACGGCACTTGCAGAAGGCAAATGAGGATATAAGGTTAGCGCTGCTGCAGGGGTGGACTTGTAGGAGTTTACAATGTGCTGGTGTGAGTACTTCAGGTTTGAACACTTTCATTAGATATCCTTGACCCTGTGGTAAGGATTAGATCCTCAATCTTCGGTCTGTATGGTCAGGCTGTACAGTAAAACCCCACATAGCAGCTGAGTCATGCCACGACCACTTTTAAATTTGCTCTCTTAGAGATTATTCAACCCGAGTGGGTCACATGTTAAGATCACATTACCTCAGAGATAAATCCATCAGTCCCCTCGCAGACGAATCGAGGCAAATGTGTTCAAACCACGCTTTACACCATTTCGGGCTCCCTCTCCAACCAGCGACTTGGCTTGTGTTGAGTAATGAAGTGTTGGAGTTCAGTAATGAGACTGTTTACAGGGCGTGCTTGTTTCACATGAATCAAGCCCAGTGTGTGGTTAGATAAATACCAGCTTGGCCCTGCACGAAGCCAGTCAAACCTTCTCCTCTGCTCAGGAAATGGCAGCCAAATTCCTGTGGAATGAATGAAGAGGAAATCTGCGAGTGGCAGCCGACCACGAGATCGCTCTGAAAGGAGAGGGTGGAAAAGCTGCGGCCCTTCCTCTGGCGTGGACCCGGGCCAGGGCTCACTAGGTGAGACTGATGGAATAATAATACACATCCTGAGTGTTCTTTTCATTAGCAGCACGGTTTCATGTTTTTCATCATCCTGCTGAGAGAAATGGAGAGACCCTTATTTCTGAGCTGGACAAATTACCCTTTCCCCTCTGGGAGATGCAGCTGCATTCAATATCGCGAATGTGTGTCTCCCCAGTGTGTGTGTGTGTGTGTGTGTGTGTTTCTGTGTCTGTGTGTTTTTAGGAAGGGGTTGAGGCTGGATGCAGGGATTTCCTGTGGAAATATTAATTAACCACAACATGCACACAGGGCCGGCGATAAACGCTGGACCCTCTCACTAAATATCCTCTTTTACAAGCAAGCAGGTAACTGGATTCATCTCATTTCCTGCGTGAGATTTAGACGCGAACCAAACTTCCATTAGAACACAAGGAGGATTAGTTTCAAGCCGTGACCTTAATATGTCAAATGTGTAAACCTATCAGTCCGGGCCGTTTGAACTGAAGTGACAGCATTACCATCTGTATTTAGAACACATTATTGGTGATTCATATTAGCTCTTAACCAACGCAATCCCCTCATTAACTCCACCTGCAAACACCTCATATCCCATGTGACCTATTTTCCCAATTACCAATGCCATTACTCTGCCTCTCCGCCCCGCATCAGCCGTCAGCAGACGTCCAGATTTGGGCAGATTTCATAGAAACTTCTCTGACTGCTACATTAGTGTATATTTTTCTGCACTCTTATTACAGAGCACAGAGAGGAAGAGTTACAGGGCCCCTCAAATGAAACAGGCTTCAATGATAAATCTCTCACACTAATGCACGCGCTTAAGAGTTTTTGACTGTAAATAAAGTCATGGGAGACATGCTGTACTTACACGGGGAAAGCCTTAAGGAAATGGCTCCCCCCTTCAAAGACCATATGGGTGTGTGTGTGTGCAGCCAATCAGGATGCAAGTTGAAAACGCCTTTTTTCTCTCCCACAGCCCTCACAAAGGCCTCATTGCTGTTTAAGCACTCTTGTGTGCGCAGTAATGGAACCCAATATTTCACAAATTATGACCTTAGTGCACTTGACTTATGCTGATGAAAACAAACACCTGTTTCATGTGTTGTTTAGTTTAATCTCTCCCTAAAAAAGGCTAAATGCCATCATCTTTTCTGCAATAAAAGATGAAAAGCAAACAGCTGTGCGAATATTCGTCAGATAACTGGGATGACAGTTCGTTCCAGGTCAATATATTGCTTTTCATCACGATCATCAAAGCCTCATCCATCTCCCTGTGCAAACACCAGTGACACCTTAATTGCCTTTGATAATACATTTATCCTGTCAAAAGGAGGTGATAATCAAATTGTTTCCACGGCAGCCATCGATATCTGCGCTAAATCAGTGTTCATCCACTGTTCAAAGAGATGTTACAGTGTGACTCCTCTGAGGATAATCAGGGCAATTTACCTCAGGTTTTAGTGGTGCAATATGGGCACAAAAGATCAGCTGCAGTTTGTAACAACAGAATACAGATTTGATGATTGAAAAGGAGCAGAGAGAGCAAGTCACTCATAGCAAGTAACATACAGTAAATGTTCTATAGACGTTCTGCCAATGTTTTCAACAGCTTTTAATGAGATTTGTGCATTGTAGCTTAAGGCTACAGCAACTGATGATGGCTGAGTACACACACAAACACATGCAATAAAGAAAAAACCTGGATATAGATCCCAAAGCTTTTTTCATCCTAACAAAGACGCATACTTTCTGGTTTTCTGGTTGATACTCGCATCTGTCAACATATCTGCCTCACCCAAAACACACACATCTACAACCAGTGGTCATCTAAACATAAGTAGTACTCATTAAGATCATATTGTCTAGTTGTCTGTTTAATTTTGTTAAGTTTCTGTCGTTTTTTTAACAGGGTTTTTCCCCTTCATCATTCCAGGCAACAATACAACTGAAATGCTAAAGCCATAATGGCCAATCAGAAGCCTGAAAAAGCTGGTACAAACATTTTTGGATGCTAACTGCAGCTAGAGGTTTGACCAGTTTTCAACCAAAAGCTAGAACAGTGGGGATTGTCACTGATTTGGATTATGACCTCCATAGTGCATTGTGTCGTCACTCTTCCTTAAAATAGTGAAGGAGTGACTGTGCATTTAAGCGTAAACTTGTAAAAAGTCCTGTCAGCGGTGTTAGCACCAGCTCTGTATGGCCTTGTGCAAACAAAGGAGATAACAGTGCACAGTTTGGCATCAAACATAAGTGATATGGAGCAAAATCTGTCTTCACAGGACAAAAATACAACAAACTGAGTTTCTAAATATCTGCACCCTGGCCAGAGTTTTTAATGTCAGAGATATTGCAAAGTCTTTCTTCTGTACAAAACTAAATCTTAAGTTTCTAAAGTTAAAGCTTCAGTTCTCCAAGTTAGACAAATCAACTGCAGTCTTTTAAATTATTTGTTTTTTTCAGAACCAAATTCTTGCTTTATCTTACCCTCCCTCCTTTGCAAATCGCCAAGGCAGCACTGTGTGGACAAACAAAAGCAAAAAATTTTATGCTATAAAGCACTCACTGCTCTTTGATTTGACTTTAACTTAAGCGACTGAAGCCACATATTTGCTTCGGGTACATTTTTGATTTTGCACCCCATCATCATTTCCCATCATTTAAGCACATTAAGAAAGGACCTCTTAACAGCCATACTGGCTGTTATAATGCAAATACTACTAATTTATTTATTTTTTTAATATATGTCTAAAGAGGGCATATTTCCTTGAATTCATTTTTGTGATTATTTTTGCTCTTTTCTGTTGTGCATTTATATTAGCTGTAATTTGGCAAACACAACTACACAGTAACTAAAATAAGGTAGAAGAAGTGAAAAGATATGCGTACACCATGTCTATCTCTAAATGACCACTTGTTTGTTTATAGAGGTTGCAGAGTAAAAAACTTAAAATATCACATATTTAACACAAACTGTGTGAGTTTCACATTAAATTTCCTGGCACTTGAATTCAAAGCTCTATAGGTTGGCGATGTATTGGCTATTTAGTTTAGCTCTCAGTGAAGTGGAAACCACCTTCACGCAGACCATCAAATGCTAATTGGATTGGAATGGAGCAACGGTATCAAGGAACAAATTCCAGATGACACAGCAGTGATGGAAACATCCTTTTAGTAAATGTAGCAGTCGGCTCCAGCGCACCGCACCATGCTTCATCTGCTTGGGAAGTCTGATTACGCAAGCATAGACTGCCAGCTGAAACACTGAGCTCTTCTGCAGCCACTCTTTGCTTTAATGAAGTGCACTGCTGCAGTTGTAGTTCTGCTCTGGGCCTGTGTGAGAGTTATCTGCCCCGCTCGTATGTGGGAAAATATCTGAGGCGGAGACGTCCCATTGGGATGCAGTACAGATGAAGCAATTAAAGGCGAGCCGCAACAATTGTCTTTTTTGAGGCAGGCATATTGGAGTGTGAGTAGAAACAATGAATCCCACTTAGAAATATTTTACAGAAGTTCACAGAACACAATATAACTAGCCACGGGAGGACGGAAAATAGCCTGCAACTCTGTGTTGTGAAGGGATTTCTTTATTTCGCTGTTGAGTGCATCATGAAAACGAAACTGTGTGTGTTCATGCAGCTTATCTAAACACTTTTTTCGACATGTTCTTTACATTAAAAAAAAAAAACATAATATAGTTCAACTTCGGCATAATTTGAACTTTTTAACTCCTCAGTGGTTCCCAATTCTACTAAAGCTAAAATCCTACACTGATCGTTCCCTTTTACAACTTATGCTCTGAAGAAGTCCTTGCCCTTACATCTGTCAAAGATCATTTTGCAGATCAGACCAACCTCTCCAGGCACGTCGCCCTCCTATAGGCCGTCTCCTCTGCTCAGTGGGAGGGGGACAGCAGCAGGAGGGAGTTGTTGGGAATTGTAATTTCTCTCTCATCATGGGGTCTCCCCCCAGCCTGCTGAGGTCTGGAGGTGTCAGGACTCTGTGCTGATGTTGATGATATCAGGTTATAATTAATACAGATATCTAATTACGCCCACATTGCATCCTCTGTGATTTGATTATTTTTGTGCTGATTAACATCATATAACACCATCTTCTCCATGTGAAATATTTTAAACTGTTTACTGTCTGTGCTTGGCCCAGAACAAATAAACGCATCCAGCTTGTCGGAGGATCCACTTTTATATCCTGTCAAAATCCCCCTCAAAGAGCTCATTCTCTGATCATTAAGCCCATTTCCTCATAAATGTGCCTCTCAAATATGTATTTATCACTCTGTTTTGTGCTCTCCACCTGCCAATACTTATTTTTTACAGTGGTACCTGTTACCTTTCTGATCTTTTGTACTGGAGAGGTGTTGCTGCAGCATGACCACAGATGGCACACACACGAAACACTTAGCACATCACTCCATCATGACAATTAAAAGAAGAAAACCTGGCGTGCAGAAGTGGAGAGTAACCTGCTTGGATTTGCTGTATGGCTGAGGGCCACAGTCAGAGAGTCCAAGTCAAGGACTCCAAGTTGTAACTGAGCTTGCCCTGCACTCTCTGCTATGTTGGGACTACAATTCTGAAAAGCAGCTGAACTCCTCAAGCTTCATTTGTGATGTCAGCACTGCATTTTTTACCCTAACATAGGTTCCTGGGCATTTGTTAAATGGCAATCAAATTTAATCTATAAAGTTTGTGCCAGAGGCAAGAAAATGTGTTTTCTCTGAGAGGAAGCCTGCGTACAAAGTGCAGGACTCATCCCATGTTGTAGCCTTCTTAAGAGCTGGTGTTTGGTTTTGTCCACACTGGTTTGTCCATTCTGGGCTACTGGTGAAACATGGCGGAGTCCATGGAAGAGGACCAACTTCCTTCTTGGATAAAAAAGGCTTATTCTACAGAAAGAATCGCAATGATTCTTTTTACATGCAGTGTATATCCTCAGTTAACTCTTGGCATTGACTTCATATTTATCCTACCGTATCAATTTTTTAACAAAACTGTGGTGAAAAAGGGAAATTAGCATTTTTCTCAAAATGCTAAATTATGCCTTTAACCTTTCAGCAAAGCAGAGCAGAACAGAGCTGAACGGTGTGTAGAAATACAGGATTTTAATTCTGGTTTTGCCCCAAAGAAGGGCCTCATTATTCCAGACAAAATACAGACATGTGAGATGTATTTGAAAGCAGAAAATGGTCAGTCCGTTGCATTGAAAAAACGCTTTTACAGTCTTTGGGCCTTGAAGCTTCACATTCAACATCATCCATTCACACAAATGTATAGAAAGTGCCAACGTACTTATCAGGAACACGTACACAAACATGAGCGAACAAGTATTTTGTCAAAGGAAACATCAACAGGCAAAGCAGAGGAGCTGGGGATCAAACCAGCGACATTGTGAAAGTTGTGAAAAATACATCCCGAGCCACAGCAGCTTCATAAAAGAAAATAACATGAGACACTGAGGCTATAGACACAGTTATAAATTTCAATGACTGTGAACATCTCACACACACTGAAGAAGTGTGCATGCTCTTCTGCACATCATTCCCATCACACCAGACAGTTTACGTAGAGCTGTTGACAGTGTTGTTTGTGGTTGTGGGAGGTGCTGTGTGAGATGCCACGGAAAGCCCCAAAATGTTCAGAAATGTCACTGGCTTCACGACAATCACTACTGTGTACAATCCCTGATTAAATTATAAAAAATGTGAACTATTTCCTGCTGTATGCAAAGAATAATAGCACTATACTAAACTGCTGCTTGTTTAGATGACCAGGCTGTTTCATTTGAAGGCTGCGTCTCATTTTACTGTCGTTTATAAGTGAGAAAGTGTGAATTAGTGCATGTGTTATCGCTGTCTACATCAACAGAGGAATCAATTCTGACCGTGTCGCAAAGGGATCTTCAAGAGGTGATTGTGTTATCCTGTTGAGGAAAAGTCACAGACCTAAGAGAATGAAATTTAATCATACCAAAAATTAAACGCAAAAGTCAATTACTACGCTGCTAAAACAATGGATGATCAATACATATACGTGTCAGCGCTAAAACTACTTCTTAGATATGCAAGTGCTGTGTTTTGTATTGGGCTAAGTTCTGCTTTGCTTGTGTTTTCATTTTCTTCTCTCCATGCTTAATTGTATTTTTTTTAAAGCCTTTTTAACATCAAGGCCAGGGGACAACAGATAGAAAGTAACCTTTTGGCTAATTCTGGCATGTTCAAGCCATAATAATGTATAATGACGTGTTTTATTCATTTGCACCATCCCCTTCTTCAATAAATTAAACCAAAACCAAAAAACAGGATGAAAGAGAACAAGTTATCATTCAGATTTGAATCAAACTACTACAAATGTAGCAGAAGATGCAAAAACTCATTTAATAAACAGAATTGTGTCCTTGAAAAGACGCAGACAAAGAGAATAATGTCAAAAGTTGAAACAATGAGCTGCAGTTGCAGCAGATAGCCATGCACAATCAGAGCTGGAATGAAGATATAGATCGTGGTGAGACAAATGATTATGATGATTTTGATATTTCCCGCAGACAATTCTACTTTTTCATTTCCTGGTAAATTGTCTCAGCTCCAGCCCCGTCCTGGTGGGCTTCCCTCCCGGTCCCGCCTTCGCTCGGCGTTTTTTATTAAAGCTAACATTTGTCAGCAGGAAGATGGTTGATATGCAAAATGTGGAGCAGCTCACACCTCACGCTTTAGTTATTCTGACTGTTGGAGAAATGAGATATGAGGAATGCCCTGCTACGACACAACTGATAAGAGACATGAGTAATGTTCAGAAGATTTTGCTGTTATTACTCTTTATAATATATCTTTTATTTGTACCTGAGTATATTTTGAAGAATGATGTCACCGGAAAGAAAACATTGCACTCTGACAGTGGAAGCATTTCATTAACAACTTCAGAATGATTCTTATGCTTAAACAAGGATTTTATGAGAATAACATTAGCTCAGACTTTCTTTTTGTGGAATATGCATTGAGAAACTGCACTTGATAGATGTTCTACAGCATGCTCCTACTATATTTTGGTCATAGAAATGTAATAATCTAAAAGAAAAATTGTAATGCAAACTGGAAAAAGATGGTTTGCCGAATTGCAACAGATAATATTTGTGCAATGCTCATTGGAGCGTAAATTAATTTCCAGCATTCAGCCACAATATTATTAAGCAATTATTTATCTCACATCTGCACCATTCATACTTTTGCTGTCTTCCACACAATGTAATTGCTGCCCAAATGTCAACATATTCAGTGTGTCACATGATTCCAGGGAAATTGAATTAATCTAACGCCATCATACACAGGATGAGATGAATTCCACAGGACTCATTCTGTCTGGATTTTAAAAGCTATTACTTTCCAATTTTGAGATTAACTTGTTTGATAGAATAATTAAAACATGCAGGCTGTTTTGCAATGTGATGTTGATGAGATCAAAGCATATTTTGGGTCAAGAGACTCAAATGTGACTGCTTGGATTTTTCATTAAATTATGACTCAGACATGCAGCCCATAATGTGACAGCAGCTGTTTGCGCTGTAAATTAGAATTTATCAACTCAAACAGACAGATCTTTCTTTCTCCCCTTATTTTGCTGTCAAATTCTGTGATACAATAAAGCACAAAACAGCATCATTTGAAAGCGGGGCACTTTCTCTGAATATAATATCTGCTGGCAAGATGAAGCGAAAGGACCATGCTGTGTGAGGAAATTGTTCTGCTAAGTGACTCTTCCCCTCACATTGCCAGGCAGCATCTCTCCATATAAATGGCCATCCAGGCTATTTGTCAGGAACACACATCAATCTTGGTGCGTGTCTCCACAGAGCCAGGAGGCGAGTCGGTGTAGGTTGCTGTTACCAGTCAGAAATGTGTTCAGCTTGTCTCCTCAGGCCATCCTCGATCTGTACAGTGTGGAGGAACGGAGCTGCAGCCACCGTTCTGAAGACTGGTCACTTTCATTAGAGAAGTCATTAAAGGAATTACAGGAGCCCTGCCATCGCTTTTTCTTGGATTATTGTGCTTGGATTTAGCTCAATTCATCAAGCGTGTAACTGAAATGCTGCAGCGATTGCTGCAAAAACAGATCAAGAGAAAAACTTGATTCTTAATATGTCTGCATGTGTGATTCTTATTTTTCTACAACTCCTCTTCGCACGTGTGAATCACTGATTTCTGTGTGGCCCCCATAATTACACCAAAAAGGAAATGTGAGGTCAGACTGCTAATCCAGAATGACTAAACAGGATTTTTGCAATCAGTCTGCACTTAGGAGTTTTTCTGCCTCAGTTCTTCAAAAGCAAACATTCAACAATGTAAAACAAAAACCTTTATCAGGGAGTTTATTCTCATTCACTCCATTCACCGTCATCAAAAATGTCCTCTCATGGTTTAACTTCTAGTTTTGCAGAAAATTGAGATAAACTAAAGTCATGACATGGTCCTGCAAACATCTCGACATTAAAAAATACATCTGGCAACATTCTGTATTATTCTTACCATCAACAAATCCTGTAAATACACCAAATGAACAGATTGTTCTAACAAGTGTTGTTTGTGTAGTCAAAGCCTGATATATCGTATTCAGCTGTGCCACAGACCATTTGTGTTTTCCAAAACTATTAAAAACGCATTAATAAGCCACAAGGTTTATTTTGAGTCGGTCTCACACAAGTGGTCACCTCAAGGGCTGAATAAATGCCAACATGATTGTGCCAAAAACTGCAATTCCTTAAAAGGCCATATGAGGCTCTATAGAGTAAACTCTCATAGAGCCCCATATTAAGGGTCCTTTAAACTGTAATCAGACTAAATCAGGAGTTTCGCCAAAACGCCGCAGGGTTGTCCAGTGTCATTTAATAAACATAACAGGACCCATTGTGAGATGTCAAGTTGTGTCTTTTATTCTTCCCCAAATCCACGAGTGGCGATTGATAACTGGAAGACGGCCCCTTTACATGATTGGCTGCCTCAGCATAACACATCTGGCTTCGACAAAAAAGTTGAGCCGATATCAAATTTTCTCACCACAGCTGGCTGCATTTTTTTCAGGCAGCCACTGCTGCCAAAACAGACAGACCTCATTCAAATGAATGAAAAAACCTGCGTTTTCACCAGATCACTTGATTTGGTCTGAATGCAGCCGTAGACAACTTGTAACCATCACCGAGGACAATCTTGATTACTGTGGTATCAGCATCATTATGGCTCATTTGTCTTTGACCATCCTAGACCATTAAACAAATAGTAGTAACACTTTCTATGAAGCCTGTCTCTATAATGCATTATAACCCATTATGAACACACTTACAGTGCATTAAATGTGGTTATGGTTATGTTTAGGGTTTTGGCTTGGGTTAACCCTAACCTTGCTTATTCCCATGATTATACAACACTGTAGGCGTATTATAACACATTAGAAGCATGTTCATAATGCATTATAGATGGATGCTTCACCTAAAGTCTTACCCAAATAATCTTAAAATTTTTAAATAATTAATTCACAATCTTAATATTTATGTTAGGAAAAGCAATATTTTTTATTCCACACTGTACATAAAAAATCTGTGGATGTATTTTTTTTTAAATTATTATTATTTTAATTATTATTATACGTCTGCACGTTAATGTTACCAATATAACCTTTAAAATGCTCAACCCTACAACAGAAGTAATACAATAATAATTATAGTGTTTACAACTTGGAACAAAACACAATTTTGGTCTCTATTGCTAATTTATCTGCTCATGACACAAGAGAGTGAATTCATATGTAACTCACTTATTTGAATTATATGAAATCTTGAAGTTATGCATTTTTTAAGGGCATGGCTTCAGACTCGGCTCCAGAATGTTACTCCACAAATCAGTGGGTGACCTCACTGTGTTCCTGTCCCCTATTTGATATACTGTCATTGGTCTTACACCATCTTAAAAGCACAAAATTTTCAAAATTGTATGAATCCGTGTCAGAAAATAGTGCACCATTTCCTCCTGTTAAGTGATGTTTGCTACAAACTGCAATAGAGAATTTCATAATGTATTTCAAGACTGTTAGAGGATATTTAAAATTCAAAGCATCTTTCTAAGGCCAAATTTGTCAGTGAAAAAATCTCAGCACATCTACCTCAAAAGAGCTTATAACCAACATTTCTCCCAAAATTAATGTTATTTAAGACAGTTCTTTAGCTTTTTAAGTCACACTTTGCTAATTAAAGAAACATTTTAAAAAAAGCTTTTTTAAAATGAAATTCTACAAATTTTCCATCATGACTCAACATTTGAAAAAAAAAAAAGGAAGCATTTAGAAATTACTTCTGTGTGGTTATTTCTAAAGGTTTAGTTGTCTGATAATAATCAGTTATCATAAAATTGACATATCTATATGTGGATTTCTACCGGTTTCCCCCTCCGCTCATTTTTCATGCTTATATTGTCATGACCTAGAAGAGTGTGTATTCAGGGGGATGTTTCAGATCTGTGGAATAATGTAAGAGCACTGGTGTGTTTCTGCCGCGGCTGGGGAAGCGTGTTGCCATAAAATATTAACGACTTGGAAGCCCAGCCACATGACAAGATGAATGTAATTGGCCCTCGCAGCTCTATCTGTGCATGTTAATGAGATGGGATGGTATTTAAATCAGTCGCGCCCCAGCCACTGTGGCTGCAGTCTAGAAAACCACAAACAAAGACGCAATGAGGGAGCACGGATGCAGTGAGATAGATACAGAAAATGTCACTTATTATTCTGTTTAGGGGACCTACTGCTCGCATCTTTTTGTATTACTGTTGCTTTTAGTTTGTTTAAGCAGAACAATATTTGTAGTCGCGCTTTTGAGTGACTTTTGATTAAAACAATGGAAGCTGATGCAGACATAACTTTATCTTTCAGAGAGAATTTGGAGGGTGAAGTGAACGATGCTGCGGGCCGAGAGAAGCTGTGGACGAAAGCCAGACGTAAAGCTGAGGTAAAGGTGTGCACCTGCATGGCACCTGTCCCACCAAGGCGCCAGGGTTAAGCCCCGTCTGTCACTAGTGGTCTGGAACAAAGCTGTAGTCTGTAGCACAAAATCTGACCACCTCAGGAGAAAACACAGGAGCTGTAACAGCAAACAACAGCTTGAGTCTGCTCTCCCAGGGGGCAGGAGGGGGAAATTGTAGCAGGTAGCAGTAATGTAGCCTAAATCTTAAAGGGAAAGAAGGCCAGCTTGTTTGAGCAATGAAGCCTACTTTAAGTGTGTTTGTGTTTGTGTGTGTGTGTGTGTGTGTGTGTGTGTGTGTGTGTGTGTGCTGGTTTTTGCTACCTATTTAAGACCTTTTCTGGCATAAACACTGACCATGTGTGGACTAATAATACTTATTTGGACCACAGACTGGTCCTAATGCGGCATGACTTGATTTCTGAGGTCCTGGTCGAGTTTAGAAGTAAGGCGTGAATTGACATTAGGTTAAGGTACAAATGAATGAGAGTCAATGTAAAGTCCTAACTAGAATATCTGCGCAAACCTGTGTGTGTGCGCGTGTGTGTGTGTCTCTGTGTCTGTGTGTGTGTGTGTGTGTGTGTGTGTGTGCATGTGTGTGGGCTCTTAGATTTATAGAAAACTGAATGAATAAAAGAAAGCAACAGATGGCAAACTGTGTCACTTTACTTTCATTATTCTGGCAACTTTTACCCTTTTATGTGACAGCGTCGTGGTCATCCTCACTAGCAGCTCATAAAACCACACTCAGCCTGCTGCAGTCACATGACATTGGCTGGATGAAGGTGTGATGTCTCAGAGCCCCAGTGTCTCCAACAAAAACCTTGGTATGCTGCGTGTGTATCTGTGTGAGTGTGAGTGTGAGTGTGTGTGTGTGTGTGTGTGTGTGTGTGAGAGAGACCCGGCGCCAAAGGGTGGGGGAGGTGCAGGCAGGAGGACAGATGGTCTCCCTCATGGTGGCTGAAATAAAAGAGGGAATTAGAGGACTCCAAGGTGTACACTCTGACGGCAATTACAGCAAATAGATTGGAAGTGGACCTCCAGGCACCCGGGGAGGCAGCTCCGTGGGGGAGAGCTCCACCTTACTGCATCTGGTTCGAACGCCCCCAAACGAGTCAAGATAAATCCACAAACCCTGTCGCTCCTTAAGCTGAGGCTCACTGACCATTAGCATTCTACTGTATATCAGAACAAGTGTGTGGAAACAAAAAAATGAAAATAAACTTCATGTGCGCTGCAGAGTTTGAAATGGATTTCTATATTAGCATTTTTCCCGGGCTTGGATGTGTGGCTGAAGGATTTGCAAAACCAATTTCAGACATCCCTGGGAGCTGTTTTGGTTAGTTATTCTGCTGCCTGCAGGAGTTTGAAAACAGTCAATTATTTTTGTCTTGCTTGCTTCCGCCCATTGATTCTCAAACGATTTTCACTGCCCCTGCAAGTAAGGAAATGCAGCAATTGAATTAAATAAGCCCGCCCAATCAATATAAAATACGTAACACGTCCACGCTTCTCTTCCATTGCCCGTGGAAAGTGAGAATTCATTGCAGATGCAAACAAAAACTAAAAGATACTTTTATAGATCTATGAAAGCTGTTATGAAGTTTATGGGCAGCCATCAAATATGTTGAATATAAAATATTTAATGCATTACTTCTGGCGATATTTGTGCACAGAATTTTCAGCAGAATTTGGGTTGTGGTCTGTCTTTTCCCAAGCTATTTAGAGCAGTAAGGATCAGCAGATTCCATTAGCCTTGCCCTGTGGCTGAATGAGTGAGATACCATTTAGAGAATGTGTCTCTAACCCCAAAACCCTGCCTTCCCATCAGTGCATAAATGATACAGACGCAGTTTAATGAAACAAAAGGCTCCCTGCCAAAGTCAGCCATAAAAATAACATTTGGGTAAGAGAGACCTGAAGCTTATCCATTAACCTCAGGAAAGTGTCTTTACTGATACTCCCACACTAGCGACGCAACTGAAAGACAACAGTAATAAAAACTTATGTGATTCAAGTGCAACAACTTATACTTAGGTAGTTAATTTGCAATTCTCGTTGCAGTTTTAGTGGTCAAACATAACCATGATGATTATGAAAATGGACATTTGATTCTTACAACTAAAAGAAGCATCACATCACATCATAGCGATACCTAAAACCTGTGATTTCTGCCGCTAGAAGTCTCTCTATCAAGACATGAAGACGTAGTTTGATGATGCAGTGAAGGAGCGTAGGATCACTGCATATCATTGATAAACAGCCACCATTGCAGATGAAAATCTTTTTGAGTGACTCAGGCAGAAATCACAGAGGAGAAAATTTATTAAAGTTTATTTAGTCACGTTTCCCGACTTTCATCTTGTCTCTGACTGACCGTTACACCGGAAGTTAGCAGTAGGCAGCAAAATGAAACGCACCACAGCCTTGAATAAAATTACAAGTTTGAATATTGTTGGAAATTTTGAGCACACAACTCAACAAAATATGCAACAAAGACATAGTTATAATAAAGTATATATAGAAATTTTAAAAAAAAGCATTATAGCTTTGACAAAATTGTTTTTATACATTTTGATGTGGAAATGTTGTATTTGTGGCTAAGTCACACCCCTCTACTTACAGGCCATGGGACCTTAATGTGGAAAAAAATATGAACACTAGTCAGTGAAAAGAGGCAAATTATTTTTTGATCCAGTCTAAATTGTACTGCCAATCTCAAATATGATTTTTGTCATTTTAAAAGATAATTTTGCAAGCCAAGAAAGTTGCAGTTTATCACACAGTTATTGAAGTATAAGACTTTGAAAAAACGTTTTTAAAAAGATGACACACTGGTTTGTTGCTTAAGGGACATCTTAATAACAATCTCTTACAGAACTAACCAACTTTCTGTTTGCTTAGCTGCAGCTCTCAACATGCCTATGGTTGGAATGATTTTTACCTCCTTTGATATATTTTAACTTGTTCTGATGATACACAATAAACTGTGCTATGGTTACAGCCATGTTTGCATTGGTCATATAGATTGTGTGAGATGAGAGACATAGTTCACTGAGCAGTTTCACAAAAACTAAGTGGTACTTAACTATTTTCAGGACAAACTGCAACGTCACTGATTTGTAACACTATCTTTGAAAATGACAAACATCATATATGAGAATGAGGGCACAACTTAAACAGGATCAAAAAATAATTTGTCTCTGTCCGTCGACTACTGTGCAAATTTTTTCCAAAATAAGGTCCCATTGTGTCCACTGGAAGGGGGCGTGACTTAGCCACTCTATTGTAAATTTAAAGGTCCAGTGTGGGGGATTTTGTGACGTCAGTGGTGAAGCTGTACATTGCAACCCACTTAATATCTCTCTGCTGACCTTCCCCTTCCAAGCATGTAGGAGAACCTACAGGAGGCACCGAAAACAAACAAATAAACAAATTAAAAAATGACCCCATAGAAGAGGTACCCTTCCCTCAGTAAATATAAAAGGCTTATTCTAAGGCAGCAAAAATACAACAGTTCTTATTTTCAGGTGATTATCCACTAATGAAAAAAATAATTATGAATTTTATTTTCCAGCAACAGATTCACCTAAATTCCACATACTGAATCTAAAGGCAGAGGCACAGAGACACGATCCTGCAGATGTTTCTTGCTGGCTAGTACAGAGTGAAGTTGTGCATTATTATCATGTAGATTTACACACCGGGCTTAAAAACAAAATGAGAAATCAGGTTTCCATTGTATACAATGTAAATAAGGCCGACTTTTGGCCTATGAGTTATGGCCTCCTGCAGAACTGGCTGCTTTCCCTTGTTGCATAAATTCATGAACAGTAAATCACAGGCTTCTGAAAAAGCAAACACAAAAAAAACGCAGTAGAAGCCAATGCATAGTAGATAATTAGGCAGTGAACATATGTAACCAATCAAAAAGTTTGCATGAGTTTAGTTATTTTTTACCAACATTATAAGAAGACACAGGGGAAATAACAAATACGAACACGCTTCATCTTAAAAAGTCCTTGCTTGCAAAAATAAATTCCTTCATTGATGCTTGAGTGAAAAGAAAACTTAATGAAAGGTTTTACTTTAATCTAACATGCAGATATGCAACAAGCTCAGTGCTCTTGTCAAATGGAGGACCGTTTTAATTAGAGAAACAGGAGAAAAGAAGAGAAGTAATGTGAGCCCAGTGGAAGCAAACAGAATAACATCACACGGACTCAAGACCAAGAGAAAGCATAACATGAAATACAGCTGGTTTCATGTAGAATAGGACGATAATATGGAAAAGTGCTAAACAGAGGAAGAAAAACTCTGAAAAAATATTAGAAACTATGTTGTTAATGTAGTCATTAGGGTGATTGTACACAGATTGTAGTCATAGATATGACTTTTAATTTTGTGACCAAGAGTCGTGAGTCTGTGCTCCAGGAAATTATTAAAAGGTTAAAATTCCTTCTGTTGATGGCGTTCCTGTCTTTAATGATGCAAGTCCAAAAAGAATCCAGTGTCCTCCTCATATATATAATATGATTTACAGTGACTGAACCACAAATGGTGAAGGATTTTAATTTTTAACGTCTTACATGAGTGGAGGTTTAAAAGCTCTCTAAGCCCAAGGAGAGCAAAAAGGCTGGAGACCTTGGTCATGAGCACTCTTTGTGCAATGCTGGGGAGTAACTAGGCCTACATGCAACAAAGGTGCTGTATTACGTTTCAAAATTTGGGTAAAAAACTCTAACACAGAATACAACATCCATTTTGTTGCTTTGCATATTTTTACTGTGTCTTCTCTTGACATAACTTTGGATAGCACAGGCCAACAAAGCTGCTGGAAGAAATTTGACAAGTTAGCAGTCAAGTGCTTCATAGAAGAAGGACACTCAGTAGTGGTGCAACAGGCAAGATTCACGTTTTTGTTGTATTTATCTGTTTTTGTTTTGCTTTTATGTTTAACTGTGGTCTTTTTTGTGCACACGTCAAAGACGAATTTCCACTGCTTTCTTTTGCAGTGGACAATAAAGATTTTTCTGTTTTCTGTTTCCTGAGCACACGGACATTTAATGCCTTTTATTTATTTAGTGTGCTAACAAATTGCCCCTTAAATAACCCTACAGCAAAGATAATATAATAAATAAAAGAAGGTGTATTTACATAGAAACATCTTATTTGCACCTTAAATAAAAGGTAATAACTGTCTGTGTGCTCCAATGAATCCTTCCCTTTACTTACAAAACATTGACCAGCAGGCTTATAAGGAGCTGGAAAGGCTCCTTTTATTTTCAGCATTGTTTTTTATTGGTTCTCTTATTTGAATTTGCACCAGCTCACTGCCAATCAAAACAATGCACATTGCTCTAGTTTGTTGTGCCTGCAACCAGTCAACTAGCTGAGGCGGTTAGCCACATTGTGGGACAAGAGCAACTGTTAAAAATTCAGCAACATTTTCCTTGTGAAATCATAAAAGCACTCCGAATGCGACTGTAAAGAGTAAAGCTTGCATATCAGCTGTCAAGATGGAAGACAGAAACAATTGATGTGAAGCCAGGGGAGACAGATACAGGAAGCTAATGTAACTGCAATCAGTCACATAAAATAACATGTTAGAACTAAGTTTAAAACATTTGTTAGAAAAGTAATCTAAAAGTAAGTGAGTCAAATGTAATTAATTACATTGCGTTGATGAAGAAATTAAAATAGTTTCAGCATCTTATATGTTGAAAGGGTGTAACCCACTAAAGTAACCTTTCCTACAGTGCCCATTTGTGGTATCATGACAATTAATGAAATAGTCTCAGAATTTTCTCTTGGACAGGCACACAACATGCACTTTTTTGTGACATTCAACATGAATTTGAAATGGAAAAATTCATGTCCATGTACATGTATGTTTATGTAATCAACATCACAATCTTTTCCCAACTTTAATCAAAATGAATCCTGTACTTTACATTTCATATCATTTTCATTAAACTGAGAAACATTTCCTCTGCCTTAAACAAAGTGCTTTTGTTGCTTAAATCTCACCACAGAAATAAGCTGAATGCAGACCTGCATCTTGTAAATGAGATTACAACCACTTTTATGCTTTCTTAAGCTCCTAATGTGCTTCAAAAACTACAAACAAAATATAAATTGTTACTTTTATCAAGCAAGGAAAAGTTTTTTTTTTACTTTATATTATTGTCACACTTTCCACTTTTTTCCTATGTACCTAAAAAAAACATTCTATAGTACATGCAATGTGTTTTTGAAATTTCGAGTGATCTTGGGAGTATTTACAGCAGAGTCTCAACATGCAGAGAATGAAAACATCTGACCTTCACTGAGCATGACTGCTGTGTTTGTGTTGGATCAGAGAGCCTGAGAATCAAGTCTGTAGAACTCATATATGGTCATAAATAATGGAAAATATTTCTCCAAAGAAGCAAATCTGTAGCATAAAAGCCAATATTTTAAAAACACACAAAACTATGCAATCACACAACCCAGTCTGCAATCTTATTTGCTATTTTTTGTATGTTTTAGTGACATTGCATAAGTCAGAAGTATTAAAAAGTACCAGTAAGGACAGAGTGCAATTAATGTCATGATGATATATTGAGTAAAAACCCCAGAAGTAAAACACAAGTTGAAATAAACCAAACAGTGGTGTGAAAGCCCAGAATGCTACGATGATTCAGAGCATTTCAGGAAAGAACATTACAATATTGTCAATCCACACTGTGAATGCAGCGATTTTTATGTGTTTTATCTGCACACTTCACCTTTTCCTCCACCACCACATTTGTCTGTCTGTACAGTCTGCAGGTCAACTGCTGCTGTGGACAAACAGCAGCTGCAGGAAACTCCCGACAGAACAAACATGTTCTGGTCATTATAAGGCTGAAAGAAAAACATACTTTTGCAGTGACCCAAACAAACCTCATTTATTTTGTTTTCATAGTATTTCATAAATGCAATTAATATTAAAAAAATGTAACTTTTTCCCAGAAACTTTAACATGTTGAGCTGAATGTGAGTGTTTTATTTAGAGAATATTTAGTTTAAGAATAAACTCAGGAAGTGAAGCAAATGCTTGTAATGTTACTTGTAATTTTTTTATTGAAACATTTCAGTGGGTAGAACAGAGTGTTGACAGTAGATCTCTAATTTGCCTGCAGTATGGACTGAGGATGGTTTTGTACCATGTGAATTTCAGAAAGAGATTTATGCTTCCCCACCAACACATAAGACATCATACTCATAACAAAACACAGCTGCAATAAGCATAAATCTGCGTGTTTGTCTTGAATGTAATCATCATAAAAACATTTAATCAAATGAAAATGAATCTTATCAGATATTTGAAGTCTTTAAAGAACTATTCAATATCCTCCGTGAATGATTTTAATAGAGTGAGTCATATTTCAGGTGGCCTGCTTTTCAGATTGTATCACTGCTCAACATTTGTCACCTGTCAAATTATTTCCCCCCCGCATGTCATGTTCATTTGTCAAAACAGTGTTGTTCAAAGTTGCACACTGCCTCACGTCCACCTAAATCACATTTTGGGCGGGGAGAGTTTTATTTGGATGTCATATTTATGGTAATGCTGCAATAATAAAATTGTGCAGAATTCTAAATGCCATCTGTCTTAGTCTCGATGCGTTTAAGCAAATATCAGGACTAATGACTGGGCTATAAAGTGAGAATGAGCAGTTGAATTTTTCAGGGAGAACACACACACACAGTAAAGCTGCCGAAACGGCTGCTGCAGTTATCAGCTAAATCTGAGTTGCTTGCCAAAAGGAAACGGTTGCAGTCGGGTTTGGCTGTGTTACCTGGATTTTGAAAGAACCTTTAAAGGGCCACATCAGTCTATTTTTGACTTTTCACCATTAGCAGAGATTGCGCCTATCTTCTATAAATGTTGTTGTTAAAATTGGACAATGTGTATACCTTATTAGATCTCAGACTGCATTTTTAAAAACCCATCCACTGCCATTCATGTTAAAACAAGGTATAGAAACACTAAAGGACACACGAAAGTTGATAGGTATAAGTACTTCATCCTTCTAAAGAGAACAAAGTGTTTATTTGGTAAAAAAAAAATAAAAATTCAATTGCTTAACAAGAAGGGAGAAGGGAGTTGTTGATAGGGAAGTAATCGCACCTGGGAGTACTGCCTTCCTATCTCGAATATTAGCGTGAAGAAGGATTTTAATACACATGTTCTTTTTAACTAACAGTGTCACACATTTTCAAGTACTTTCTGTAACTTTTATTGAATATGGACAAAATGAAAACAAGCACAATATCTCATAGATAAAGCTATAATGTGAAAAATTGGTGGGGTTTATGTGACCTATGTGGCGGATTTTGATAAAGGACAATGTCATGGTAACACTGGTATGGTCCTTTAACCTCTTCACATTAATGAAAACTGGACTCAGTCAGTTTACACACCACCAGAGGCTACAGAGGTTACGACTTACTTGGTTACTTACTTATGTGTTTTAGCATGTTAATTTTTCTGCAACGTCTGATCAGTGCCAGAGAAAACCCATTTCTTATCATTCTTCCAGCTACTTAGAGCTACGTCTGAATTACGGTTGGTGTATCCGATGCACATTTATTCTTCCCTCCTGACAGTTTTATGGAACTCATTATCCGCTTTGTGGCCATGGCTGTGAATGGAGAACCTGTGGGGGTTTTATGTATAGCCAGTGGCTCCTCCACTGACCACATTTAATGTCCTCTCAGAAACAAAAAAACAGGCCAAAGGAGGGGAGGGGGGGTCCGTCCGAGCCCCCTCTTCAACAACAGCTTCGCTCACACACAGAGAGCCAGTGTTGGATTTGGGTGCAGACCGAGAGCCAGGCTGGAGTCATATTTACCTCAGGTGCAACGGCTCATTATAATGGTGTTAATGAGGATCAGATGAGGCTGGGTGAAGAAGAAGAAGAAGGAGGAGGAGGAGCGAGGTGTGGCTTGTCCAAGGCGAGTCTACGTGGAGGTCCTGTCCAGGGATTCCTAAATCCCTCCCCTCACTACAGCCAGCGCCTGCTCCTCACGTGTTAATATCTACTCAGCAAGTGCTATTAGCCAACACTGAAAACTGCCTACCACAGTGATTTAGTGAGCCCCTCTGAACGCTGGCTATGTTAAAAGGTTACAGGGATATTACTGTAGTCATGAATGATTTAGACCTGTGAGGAACCTCCTTGTTTAAGTTACTTGAATAAGGTTCTTGGGCTTTCTGTTTCAGTAGTGGAGTAGTATTCTTTGCTTCTCTTATTGTTAATAAAATGAATTAAGATACTAAAATAGCAATTAATTCAAGTGCTAGCTGTGTTTTCAAAGCCTGATGCAACCTGCTATTGTGTTTTGGCCCTTATTTTTTTCTTTTTTTTTTTTAAAGCAACTGATATGACAATTGAGCTTTTCCTTAAGGGATGAAGCTGAAAATATTCTATATTTTTCTTTTTGTCAACAAATCCCATAAAAATACCCAAACAAGCGATGTTTTTTTTTCTTTTAACAAATCTTTACTGTGTATTCAAATGTAGTTTATTTCCTTTCCAAAATAAAACATCCTGCTGCTGTAAATCCTCAGTAAAGCATAAAATGCATAATAATCCACAGCTGAAAATAGTCCCCAATGAATGTTTTATTTGCTGCGGCTTGAGTAACTTCTTTTTTTTTAAAAACTGCCATGTCCAGCTTATAAAGGAAAACAACAACAACAACAGAGATAAAAATTTCTAAAGACAGGGGTTTTTTTAATATAAAGATTTACACCTTCAGTTAGAATAAATGGGTTTGCTGGTGAGTGCATTGTTGGTTTTGGTCTTTCCGTGTGCTGTGCTGAAAATAAAACACATAAAAAGAGCAATGTCTCAAGCGTAATCTTTAAAATAAATCTTTTATAGTTTTTTTCTAATGTTTGACCTGCCTCAACCATCCTCAGAGCATTAAAAATCAAAACTATTATTGCTACACATGACAGAACAATGTCTGTTCCAAAACACAAAGTAATTTTTTAACCTCAGGGGGGGCATTTTTTCAAAAAATCTATGGTATTGCTGTTTGGCTGTCCCCTAAAGCCTCACCTGACTTCATCAACAAAGAGAAGTGCAGCCCTCTGTTAGTGTCAAGCCTCTTTCTGCTGCTGACAATGGAGCAGCTTCGGCTTTAAGTTTGCCATTGTGACTTCTCCACTGACTGAGCCCTGGCAGTAATGATCTCCATGAGCCCTCTGTGCATGCCAATGGTGGGCCATAACAGTCTTTATTCACCATGAAACCTCCACTGGGAGCATCTCGTGGTCCCCAGGACAACAATGCTGGCAGCCGAGCCCACAGTCGGCTGGCTCGACTTTTTACGTTTTTATGGGCTTGGCCTTCCCCCTGCTATTGAGGCAAATGTAGGCCATCAAACAAAACAATTTATGGCCCAGTCTAAATTTGACCTTGGGCCTCCTGAAATGCCATTGCCCTCAGAAAATGTAGAAACCCTATGAATGAAAAGATGTGTACATATGGAGACATAAACTGGTTTCTTTATTTTTCAGCATGATTGGTGTTACATGAGAATGTCACTCAGAAAATGTGCAGCCTGGGAGTTTTGTAGCAAGTTGCTGCACATGATGGATCCTGTTCAACATGCTCGTATCTAATAGAGAATTTTAGGATCAAAGCCTCCATATTAGAGATAATAGTGTTGTCCCCCAGAGCAGAGAGCGTCTGTATTTTTTACTGCCTGACCTCAAATTTTTCTCTGCTATTTTTTAGTTACTGACACAAAACAGTGACCTGGTCGACTTTTGCCTTCTGGTTTGTGAGCGGCGCCGCGGGGAATTCCTTATTTACTGCAGGGGTGTGCCTCGCCTTGTCTTCATTCACCAGCACATGTTAGATTTCTGTCTCTCGCCCCGCTGCAAAGCTTCAGTTGTTTATAGCTTCGGTTGTTTATGGCTCATCCTTTCAAGGAAGTGGAAAACCCCGAGCTGCTGATGGTGTCCCTCGTGTTTTGCCTTCTCAATTACCAGCTCCCAGTGGTTTGCTTTGGTGTTATTTATCATTAAACAACCAACACAACAATATTCCAGGAAATGATGGCGCATGCAAAACACAAAATACAAAATGAAACACAATAAAACACACCATAAAGACAGAACTCAAGTACAATTAGAGCAAGAAACATAAAAACACCAACAAAATCACTGTGCCTCTGTTACATTACAAGCCTACGTGAACATTTTGGCATGCAGATTTAATTATAGTCAGTAAATTGTCACTCCTTACACCAAATCATCTGAGTAAAGACACTTTTGCAGACACATGCATGAATGTAAATCTGCAGCCATGCAAATGAAATGACACTATCGCAGTTATAAATGCAAGAAAGCCGCCTCTCTCCTTTGAATATTTGTACACATGTTTGCGGGATTCTTTGCATTTGCTGTAGAGAGTGACCACGAAGCATGAATGATACAAGATGTATGTCTGTATGTTATATGGATTCTTCTCACGCATTTCCCTCTGAGACAAGGGGTTCAGTAATCTGTATCCTTTAGTGAGAGAACCCCATGGAGATGCATTAAAGAGATAAATTGGTATCATCCCCAGTGTGACAGACTCCTCATCTGTCTCTGCTCGCCTCCATTGATCACAATTTATTTTATTTGTGTTGTTTCATTATTAGGCGGAAGAAAAGCATTACATTAATAAAGCCCTGATTATAAAGTTAAACAGAAATGCTATACTGTTACACAGGAAGCTGGGCTGAAAGCACGAGCCTCCCGCATGCCTGCCCTTGTATCCTCTTACACAATAAACTGAGATCACAGGCGGCACTGATCATTCACTGTAGATCTAATTCATTTCTTAATGATTATCTGGCTTTACTGAACTGGACGCACTTCTCTGAATAGATCGCTAAAATCTTGCATTTCCCAGCAGTCTCACCATATCTGTGACAAAGCACTGAGATGAACTTTGTGCCACATATTTTACTGAATCACCTTTAGAAGAAAGACGTCATTCAGTTTGTTGACATGTGTCTGTTTATATTAGTCTGCAGGGTGAAAATATAAATATAACTTACATCATATTTTGCATTTTATACACTTATGATACAGTATGTCAGCCAAGTTTATTTTATAATAATTAATATGAGCTATTGTGGTTGTATGGGTTATGTTGTGCAATATTCCATCAATTGAGACCACAGATAAGCTCTAAAATCTTTTTATAAAAGTGATTTTTTTAAAAAGTTCCTTGAAACTTTGTTTTCTTGTGACTGATAGATACGAATCAGTCAAAATAAACTAAAGAAAGATGAATTTGATGAAAGAGTAAATAATTTTCATAATGACATGTATTTTACAGTTTGTTAATTCTACAATTCTACTTTCATAAACAAGATAACCACCTTTGAGTAACTCACTGTATTCAGTGACTGTAATTAAAAATTAATATATGATACACTTCAGTGGTGGCAGAATTATTATTAAGATCTAATATTTAAGTAAAATGAGCAATTTTGCTCTACAGAAATATTCCATTACAGTTAAAAGACTCTTGAGCCACCAAAATAAAAGTGTTGTAAACAAAGAGCCCCGTTTTATGACCACTATATATTATTTTTCCACTATTGCATTAATGTGTAAGCAGTATTTTACTTAGTTTATTAGTTCATTACATGCTATTTAAAAATCTTTGATACTCTATGTGGCTATAATCCTATTTTCAAGTGACACTGTAAATTAAATGTACTTACACTAGATTGCATAAGAGCTTGCCAAGATGTAATATGTAACATTTTCCACATTAGGCTCTATAAAAAACAATTATATCTTTATCATGTTTAAATGAGTTTTGTATCCAAAATGTTTCCAACAATGTTCAAACGCAGAGAAATCTGTAATTTTATTCAAGGTAACATTTCATTTTGTTACCTGTCGCTAACTTCCTGGGTAACACAAGTCAGCGAGTGAGGAAGGAAACAGGTCTTCAAACAGAACTAAAAAGAATATAAATAAAACTTTAATACGTCACCTCGTCTGTGAACATTTTTGCCTGAGTCAAACAGATAGATTTTCATCTGAAATGGTGGCTAATTAACAATAAAATAAACACATTACATGATCCCACGCTACTTCACATTGCATCAAAAGAATCTACATGTAACACAAACACTTTACATTAAACTATTACATAAACACTTTGGTGATCCTGACATTTTAAATTAGCTTCGAATTTTACTTTCCAGGCCACAGTTACCCAGCAATAAGTTTACTTGTATTTGAATCGCTGCTCTTATTGCAGACGTGAAATGAAATATTTCTCTCCAGACTCATAAAAGACACGTTGGAGCTTTTAAGCAGCTCAAGTTGTCAGATTCCTCCGCTGAAACAGTTTCTAAAAACAGCCTGAGCTGCTGTTGGATGCCTGCTCAGATTGGTATTTTTAACAATAACAAGGAACATATTTTTTAGCAATCACGCATGATGACTGCAGTTAGAATGACTGCATTATAAGTTGGACTCTTGGAAGTCTGCTGTTGATTCCTGGCTCAGGTCACAGAGAGCAGGCAGCCAGCAGCAACACTGTGGTGAAGGGCCGGGCCTTGTGCTGTGTGCCCCAACTGTATGTCATGTGGTGATGTGGTAATGTGCTGACAGCACAATATTTCAACACCATGTTAGAATGACCTGACTTAATATTTTTCCTTATGAGCCCATGCAGTTCACCATAAACACACTCAAATATGCAGCAGCCTGGGTTTGCGCTTTTTTCAACTCAGTTTGAGTGCTGATCTGGGATCAGTAAACGAATTTTAGTGAACTTTACTTTCAAAGCAACTAAAGGCTTAAATTTGAAATTCCATTAGGTGTTTTAAGACAGATAAAAACTTTTATTAAAGGGCACTCAAATGTATAGGATGGCAAAGAGTGTGACAGCACTGAAAAGAAAACAGTTCAATCGTCAGCAGGCAGCAAAAGAAAACGCTGAGCTACCTTTGGACCTTTTGGACATGTGGGTTTGAGAATGTAGAATAGAAACTAATGAGACCATAGATGTAAACATTTCAGGACAAGGGAAAGAATCTTAAAACGTTAGACTAACAGAGGCCAAGAAGAGACAAAAACGCGTAATTGCAGGTCTTCAAAAGAAAGAAATGGTTTTTATTTTTTAATATTCATGTTATAAGGAAAAAAGCTGTGGACATTATGTTGACTGTCAAAATTGTGATTTATAAAGTTGTGAAAATGACACCCAGATTTCTGTATAGACTTTTGAATCAGAATCATACTTGATTCACTGGTAGCTTACGATATGCACAAAATTTATTTTGGTGCACGTGTCACAACAGCCACATGAGATAATAACAATAGAAAAGGTAAATAAAACATAACATAATATGCAAACATGAATTCTATATATTAAATGAGTATAAAAAAGATGTTTGATGGATCACATGCACATTAAGTGCGAAGATACCAGTTATGTTGCCTGGGAAGTCTAATGTAGAAACTGTGAAACTGTTTGTGCAACGACCTCAGTTGCAGCACTCTTCCTCGCCACTTTTTATAGTTCTTTTGAGCATTTATGCCTGTATTGAATAGTTTATACCAAAGAAGCAAACATGAAATGAGGGGAAGAGAAGTTTAACATGAAGCAATAAAGGTCTCCATCATTTCCATCACGGTGTGCCTTAAATTCCAGCATTCTCACTCTCACACACCTAATATACACCCTGCCCGGACGGGATTAGTTTCACCTGGGGAGGTCAGGTAATGTGATTTTGACCAGGGTAATGCAGTGATTTTAAATATTCACCTCAGTCAGAGATTGATTGAACCAAGATCCTCTTTTCTTCTCACAGGCTTCTTCACTTGGCATCACAGGAAATCGCACTGGTTCAGTAGCTCTAGGTGCTCGCATGCCCTCTTTAACAATTATATGGAAGACATCAGGGAGAAAAGATATTCAAGCCGGGGTGCACGGGTACTTGAGCTTGCTATGAAAATATTTTCCATCACTTTTTAACACCTCATACAGGTTGCTAAAAGCCTTTTTCACATTCTCAAATCTAAAGAAATAAGTCAACAGGAGTTATTTGAACCAAATTAAAGAAGTTGTGGAATGTGATGTAATGGTCACATGCCCTGTGAGGTTTGGCTGTGAAAATGTGGCAGCCTCAGTGTGACAGAACTGTAACGGGCCACTCTGGATGCCCACATGTCATGTGCTACAAACCCTCATGCAGCAGGAGCTCCTTAAGGTTATTTTTACTCCGGCACCTGGAGGTGTTACAGACTTGCTCTGGCCTGCACATTCTTTTCCCACAGCACAATCAGGTGTGAGAGCAAGTGATCTTCGTTCCCTGCAATTAAGATTCTGCCTTCATCTTCTCCTGGTACACAATTACTGCTCTGCTGCTGTTTGCTCTAATTGCTCTTTCAGCAGGGATTGGTGGGAAGCCAGTGATTGTGATGGGTAGGGGATTATCTCCTTTCCGTTACTCTGGCCCCTTAAAAAAATCATTTGTAAACTCCCCAGTGTAATTACTGAGCCTCATGATTAATTGTCTATTGAAATTAGCACGGGCCAAGCTTTCATTTTTACTGCAACGAATATTAATTAATGTTAACTCTTCCCTTTTCTTTTTTCACCCCTTTCTAAAGCACATCTTTTGAATATTCATCGTCGTCTTGAAAAATGGGCACAAGCCAGCGCCTCGAGTCAGAGTACTGACATTTGGCTATCACAAAAAAATACATATCTGGAATTAAAAGATGCGTTTCAGGCCATAAATAATATTTACAGGAGGTCGACAGGTGAGGAAAGCAAGCTCTTATTTAAATCACATCTCATCTGTTAGTCGAGAGGTGTCAGGGAATATGCAAAGCGCCGTCACAGCTTTTGTTTTCCTTTGGAGAAGAAAGAATAGTCACGTTTAATTCAGTTTATTTTTTTTAACCCTTGTGGAAAATGACAAGTTGAATAAGTGCCATGTAATCACATTCAGCATATTGTCATACAATAATGTGTAGAACACAAAGTCACCTTGAATAAAGCATCCAGCAGGAGAATACATTTGGGTAGTAATATGGAAATTTACACGAGGGGCTGGATCAGAGTAACATTAGAATATCTCCATATTCCATCAAGTAGAAGCATTCTGATTGGCCTAGACCACAAACTGGAGCTGAACATACACAAAGTCAGTGTTCACCAATTAGAATATACAATATACTATATATAATATATAAACTCAGACAATTATAATGTAAAATTTGATCACATTTCTGAGTTAAGTGCGTTTTCTTTCAGTGTCTCAAATATGAAGGAACTAGTTAGCCCTCTCAAATGCAAAAATTATAAGTGTAGCTGTATTCAACTTTTTTTAAACAAGCTACAAACTATTTTCCAGTTCAACAACACATTATAAAGTAAATGAAATTAATGACTCAGCATGGGGATTATGGTGATGCTAAAAGTCCTGACAAGATTTGCTAAACATTTTCTTGATGAGGAGAGACATGACCAAGGATACCTAAGCCATCAGTTCAGAATGAGTTTTATGTGTTCAGGCAGAGACGCTTAAAGCGAGATGTCTCACTGATTGTTCATTTCCCGTATCAGTGTCACATGGTTTTGGCCATGGCCCCGCCCCTTTAGGAGACTAGGCACAGTCTTTAGTCCATTCATTCTTATGGGAGAAATGAAGGTGATCACAGATTATGACCAATTCTCTCACCCCATTGCAACCAGGTTACATATTGAACCCACTTTTCATAGGACGTGTATTATCCGAACACTCTGACACAAAAATTACATTTTTCAGACACACAAATCAAGAGAAAATTAACTTTGTTCGAGATCTGTCTTTGTCTCAGCAACACACTCTTGTGAGATTTCCCATCTTCCCTCTTCCCATCTTGCTTCACAACGGACGTAAATGGGCGTTTAAGTGGTCAAATAAGTGACACCATTAATTAAAAGTTAAATCTTACATCAAATAAATATCATGCAACGCAAAATTTATCTGTTTTAATTCATTCACAAGATGTTCTAACACTTCCAGATGAGGCCGACAGATGGTGGTTCCTAACTGTGTCCATAGGAGACATGACTCCACCCACTTAGGAGATGGGAAGTGTGTATGCCATATCATTCCATTGGCAAAGCAAAGAGTGGTGGATCTTGTGTTAACTGACTATCTAAAGCCCACCCAAAACTAAAAAGTGGGATGACCCTCTGGACAGACGCCCATGGCTCTCAAGGGAAGCAGAGACAGCTGATCGTAAGGAAAGGAAAGTAAAACGTGACTTAGCTTAGCTTTGCTGTAAAGTTACACACACGCACATCCCTTCAGAAAGCAAAATTACATGCTCACAGAGAACATTAGGACACACCTTCATCTGGAATGTAACACAGCTGGGAAGCAGCATCATGCCACCCGCTGCTAGCTTTAGAGTTAGAGCTAATTACATGCCCAGGTTAGCAAAGCAACGCAATAGATGCCACAAGAGAATGTCGCCTACTTCGCCAAAGCCTGATGTAGCTTAAAAATCAGTGAGTAGCAATGTTACTGAGGTTTTCTTGCTCCTTCATTACAACGAATGCAGTCAATATCATTTATTAGCTTGCGACATGCAGCTCTATAGGTTGCTTTGTCAGTCAGTCAGTTCACAAAAATTCCTCACTCTATGGCGGCCACAATTTTCACCCTAGGAAGCTGAAATTTAGCGTAAAGGTCAAGTGTGTAAATGTCTGAAGTTGTGCAGCAAACAGGGAACATCTGCACCTCAGCCTACAGACACAGCCAAGCCGGTGCCTCTCATAAAGGGGATACATGATGAAAAATCAGAAAAATGAGCTCTGGAGCACACAGTTAAGGCTTTTTTTATTCTGGTGCAAGTGATAAATTGTGTGTTTTTGTTCATGTCAATTGGCCAAAAGGGGGTGTGGCAACAGGAGTGGCCTATCACAAAAAGGCACATAATTTCTAAATGGTTTCCCAGACAAGATTTAGAGGAAAGGTTGGTCATGAGCCAAAGATCAGCTAATTAACTGTTCAGGCCAACTGGCAAAAGGTGGGCGTGGCAGTGGGAGTGGCCTCTAACAAAAAGGTGCATGACTGCTAAATGGATTCATGTAACATGGTCAAATCTTAAGAAAACACACACACACACTTTTAATGGCTTGCCCCACCCCTACACTTAAGCTCCACCCCCTCTCATAACTTATCAACCATTTGTTGACTGTAACATTTTTAGATGCTGGCCACAGCTGACTCAGTCCTGCATCCACTACCTTATTGGTGTCAATATTCAATCGCTTAACAAATGTGTAATAATCCACATAAAAAATTATTTCCCCAAAAATGCGCTTTTCACTTCCGTTTAAGTAACATTTGCTTGAAATTACAGTACCCCGCTATTTAAAAAAAGTATTTGGCCTTTTTTTTTTTGTGAGCGAAGGATCAAAGTCCATAAGAACTATGATTTTGTGTTGATTGTAGCAGCGCATGTGGACAAAAGGGGCACTGCTTCCTGTCATAAAGATCTTGCCTGGCACGAGCATTTGTTTTGGAAGAGAGTGAAAGAAACAAGCCATTGATTTTCTCAATGCCAGTTCAACCATAAACGCAAAATATTTAAATTATCTAAAGAAAAAAAATCCTCCTGCTTCAACCATTGTAAAAACAAGAATTGTGGATCGATCATGCCCATAAACAACAAATTGTCTGTCTCACAGCGTTACATTGCGTTTCAGCTGACTGAGCAGACCAGGCAAAGGCATTGTAAAAGACAAGATAGTCTCATTTGCTGATGTAGTTAAGATGTGAGGCATCGGTATTAAATTTAGACTGCTTCATAACCTATTAAAAATTCCAAATTTGTTATTTGCTTTAAAGATTTAAAGCCACAGAAACTGATGAGCTTGTGGCTGGATATCAAAGACAGGGTCTGCTGACAATGTTGATAATTAAAAACACATGAATTATATTCCCCCCTTATTATTCAATTTTTCTAATATGGCAACTTCAAGGTTAATATGCATCTATTATGTAAATATACCATTTAACCTTTCTCTGTCTCCATTCTCTGCTGTTACAGTCCTTCGGCCCTCTGTCTCCATGTGTTTTCACTAAGTTGACCTTCATCTTGCCTTTCTCAATCCACATTCAGATAAAGGGATCATACCCAGCAGATCAAACTAATGTCCTCACCCCTCAGTGTCTCTGAACGGCCACTGAATAAAATCGCAGCTGTTGTGAAATGGCTGTGACATAACTTGATCCACGCAGTGACGGCACACACCACCGCTTGCACCCTGCAATACATCAGTGCCAGGAAAGAGTGGACGTGGAGACACACTGATCGAATCAGGGGCCACGGAGCCTCTGGGGAGAGTTCATCTATACTGAGCCAGCAGCAAACGCCCACCGATCGCTCTGACTGTATCTGCTGTAACAATGTTTCAGGACTTCGCGGTCATTCACTCAACTTCCTCCTGACTAAGCACACAAAACGTAATGTTCTGCGTCGGAGCTAAACCCCAGCAAACTTGTAGCAAATTTATAGCCACTGACTTTGTATAACTTATGATAAAATCTGAAAGTTTGATACGAAGTCGAAGTCTTTGCAATGTTACCTTGCATCCTAAATTTTGTGTGCATCCTTTAAACTCTAAGTGAAGCACATAAAAGTTGTTTTGATAATCACGATCTTGGCTTGAAGCAGTTAAAAATACTCGGCGTGTTGTTTGAAAACACACATTAGATTTACAGTTGAGAAGCCCACAGATTATTTTGTGAGCATAAACAATTAAGTATTTATGACCATTAGTTCTGCTCTTTCTTCTTTATGTCTTTATGAGCAACCAACTGTTATACATCTCACTGGGCTGAGACATATGTCTGTTTTTTTAGGAAATATGACCAATAAAAAAGAAAAATTGCAGACTTCTTCCATTTAAGAGATATAATAGAAGTCAGATTTTTAGATTTGATAGGTTACATAAGAGTTTGGCATTTCTTACGTGAAGAGCGCATAGATGTCTGATAGAAGTATGTTGTTATATGACTGACAAAAGCACTTTGCTTCAGATTTAGATTCCTTGGGAGAAATAAAACATTTTTAAGTCTTGGCTTTGCCATTAAAAATAATAATATTAGACTTCTTGCCAGGACAGCAACTGTGTAGAGGATGTATGATCATCTTGTGTCTCCTTTTTAATAAAAAGACAATAAATACAAATCAGTCATTTAATTGTTAAATTTTCCTGTGATTATTGTGGATTACAGTGGCTACAAAGGTCTGAATACAGGTTGGGCTTTCATGTAGGCAGTTGCTTAGATAGACTGTATATTTGGGATGAGGCAGGCAAGGCAAGTTTATTTATATAGCACATTTCAGCAACAAGGCAACTCAAAGTGCCTTATATCAAGCAAAATGCAGAAGAATCACACAATAAAAAGACATTTAAACACACAATATTAAAACAAGTAATTCAAAAACAACAGAAAAGGAAATAAAAACAGCTAAAACACAATAAGAGAGTAATAAAATTCCAGAATAAAAGTTACAGTGCAGTAAAGAATTAATATGATGAGCTGAGAAACAAAGAGATCCAAAAAGGATTTTACAGGACTGATTACTTCTTGTATCTTTGATGATCTGTGATTGATGAACATACAGGAATGAGTGAGTTATGTATATGTGTGGAGCATAATCCTGACAGCTACTTAAAGAAATGAAAGATCCACTGGATGGTGCATTCCAATTCTGATATTATTTGCAGCCAATCAAACATTAAAGCTGGTGGTCTTGTTGGACCAATCTGTACAGTCTAAATCCTTCTGACATTACTTTGGCACCTGAAAAGAGAGCCAAATTTATTAAGTCTCGAAACTCCGACCAAAAACATGATGATTTGTGGAGCTGTTCTCCAAGAGAAGGCATATTGATGTATTAAATAACATCACACGGTCATTTGCTTTGTTTGATTCTGAGTGATGCTACAAACCGTTTAAATTAGTTACAGAATATCTGTTTTATTGTCCAACTGGACACCGCATGCTATGTGCACTAATGCATCTCTCTGAAAATATGATAAGTAATTAAACTGTTCCCTAATATGCTAATTTGTTAAATTAAACTGTCTTGGGCTCAGCAGGAATAATAAAGCAAACTGATTTAAAAGAAGTCCTCTCATTTGCGATATTACAGCTGATAGTGACTGTACATCAGTCATGTTTCTCTACCTGCTTCTTCTGCCTGGGAACAAGGACAGGAGACTAATTTTCCTCACAAGTGTTCCAGCTCACCCCTCCCAAAAAGAAAGTGGGCTCCATCCCATCTTCTGCACTGCTGTGACCCCGATCCTCTCTGGAGGTGCACTGCCATGGTTGCCATAGTTACCTCCTCCTGGCTACTTTGTAAGGTCACCTGCTCTGGTGAGCTCTTCCCTCAGAGAACAGGCATAACTAATGTCCTGCAGGTTCAGGCTTGATGTAAATAGTCTCAGTTGACAGCCTACTGTACAAATACTCAATTACGTTTGCTTAAAGGAAATGATTTGTTGCAACGGTGGGCACTCAACTTGTGTGACATCAGCGTTGCCAAGGCAACGGTGGCTGATTGCACAGCCTGGAATTAGGTATTGATCAGAGGAGGGGGCCTGGCGCCAGTGAGGGACTGGAAGCGGTCCGCCACTACGATTTACAGAGGATGGGGGTGGGGGTGAATCTGCACACTTCGCCCCAGCTCAGAGAGCTGAAAACCCCTCAGGAACCAATTTACACACCGCTACAGTGCAATATCTGCAGCAGTCAATAATGGAAATCTGATGCCCCCTCTGCCATCAATGTGACCGCTCCTCTCCCTCTCGTTAGAGCACCTTGAAAGTTCTAGGCCAATCCATAGACACAATGGATTTCCAATGGTGCAGGGATATTTTGACTTTGGTAGTCTCCGTGTAATTACACCTCTAAGTAAGGTTGCAGCTTTAAACACGATCCGTCCTTTGTATTCCTTTCAAAATGAATCCATCTTTAATTTAATCATTATTGCATCACAACCATAGTTCCCTTACATTAATCCAACCTGTTTACCCTCTCTGTCCATTTACTTGTCGGTAGGCGGTGTTTATCATATGGCTTAGCCTCTGCTGATACTTCTGAGATTTACTCAAATAGCATCTTTACTTAAGAATTAAGAGCTTTCAGTGTTTGTCAGTATGGGTCTCACATCAATGCATACTTTTACTCAGTACATTTTTAGTGTTTATGTCCATGTTTGCACTTTGTGGATTTGAAACAAAGGCTTATAGGCATAAGCTTGCAAGGACTGCTTTGGAAATAAGGCCAAAGCTGAACTTTAAGAATATTTTTAAGAGCTGGAAAGGAATTATCTTTGCATGTTTTGACACATGAACATCATAATTAGTTAATTGTTCTTGATAAGCTTAGTCTACTGCAAGGTCAGTTAAATTCAATATTTTTTTTTATTTAACAGTGGTCACCAGGTAGAAATCAGTTGACATCACATATACTTTTGCAGTCCTTACTGGAAATGTTGATATGTGTTAGCACTGGGTTTATGTATGGACCACAGAGATTTCCACTTTATATGTGTATTTCTTATGGTTTCTATCATGTTCATGTGGGTTTCTCTGTGGTTTTCTCTCAGAAAAAAACAAGGTCTCAAGAGGCAAGGCACTGACCTCAAAACAGACTGCCCTGTGTGGAGGTAGCTTTGTTTTGGTTCAACAAATGAACTGTGAAACTAGAACTTGTTTAGAACAACCAATATCAAACTTTCTTTCCATCTGGGAGATATTTGTGACAACAAGTATCAGCCACACGTAACATACATCTCACACAATATTGAGTACCTGATTGTGGTTTCGCAAAATGTGTCTCTGAGCTGAACTGAGGCTCAGACCAGCTGTTGAACACTGAATACTGAAGCCTGTTTCTGCTGCAGGTGCTTCATGCAAACAGAGTCAGAATCTTTTGCTGGATAGACATAAAGTCACTGGAAGGTAATGCTTTGCTGCCTTAATGGAGCCAATCACATTCTTGACAAGAAAAAACTCCCTCTCCTGGCAGTACTCTGTAGTGCAGTCCACAGTGTGAAGTAACGCCTTGTGACATCTGAGGCTGTTTAACCCTGCAGGGCTCATTGTTGCTGAATTTCCTCTGTCTTCATGGGGAGACATCGGTGCTGCAACAGACAGAGCTGTCTCTTTTACACTGCACAGACCTGGGAGATGTCAGCCACTTGTCTCATCGCAGGATCCGATTATAGAATACATTTGCCATAATGTGATATATGCATATTAAAGTAAAGCCTCAAAGGCAACAGAGACTGCCTCTTTAATAGAATCCAGCTATCATCACGAGTAAATTCCAAGACCTCGATGTAATGGAAAAACTGCTGGTCTGATCTTCCCAAAGCTCTCGTATGGAATCTGAATGGCTGCCTGCTGTTGTGGTCGGGCTGTGAACCGGGCTGCCGTCACAGGGCTGTTATAGGTAGTCAGCCACAACATACCGGGAGTGTATCTGTGCCTGTGTCTGTGGATAGGTGTTGGTGGGGGTTGTGCTCTCAAGTACACTCATTGCTGTAAAGTTATGGCACCATCATCAGCAAAGCAATGACAGCTTCATAAAGTTTGATTTAATCAGACAGGAGAAATTGAACCATTATATGAAATAATCTACAACTCCGTGATGATATATCTCAAATGAGATACACGAAGGCGCTGATTAGAATTCAACCCATTGCTGCAATCTAATCTAAAAAGCAGCTTGAAACGAAAAGTCTTTTTAACATTACCATGTGTGTTCATGTGAGTCTGCCTGCCTGCCTGCCTGCCAAGGTATCCATTAATTTTCTTCTGTTTTGTGTAGAATTATTGCACATTGGCTGGTGCTGCAAGTTTAATATGTTGTAGATCTTTTTTGTTCCATTCCTTATAGTAGGTTCAATGTCATCTCTTTGTTGTCTCAAAATGCAATCAATGAAGGTCTTCCTACCCCATCCACTGAAAGTCACACCCAACCCATCTCGAGCCACTCTGAGCTGTTCTGTCAAATCTAAGAATCAAGCCCATATTTCTTGGAGTCATGTTGTGCGAGTCCTCACTCCAGTTTGTGTGTGCCCTCGCACCTAATATACAAAAGATCTATTGAAATATGCATGAGGCCCATGATGCCTGCACTAAAAATACACTCAAATAGGGAATACATTGACAGCTCTGTTATTGAGCTCTCCTTGAGCTTCCTTTGTCACAACAGCCACGGATCGCTCTCAAGACTCATGTATTATCAAAAGCACGCAACTCGGCTCCCTCCTTCTCTCTGACACACACAATCTCCTCCTCCCACACTCACTACCAATGTCTTTTTTTTTTCACTCCATCACTCTCTACCTGGCACATGAAAATACCTACTCAAAAAATTGATTTTTCAAATTCCCTTTGAAGACACTTTTCTCCTCAGACTGGCAGAAACCAGGCCAGTTGCACCAGCTGTTCTTAAACTAAAACTGGTTATGATATTAAGGACTGTTTCGGACCAAATCAGGCGTTGCAGCTATTAGTGCACGGTTTATGCAGTGGTCTGGAAGTGTCAGCCCAGCAAATGCAAATTTCTGCTTTGCCCTCCCATGTAGCAAGGCTGTTCACCTCTGTTCAGACTGACAGAGCTAATAAGCTCCCATAGCATGACACTAGGCTTCTTCAAAAGTAGACTCATCTCCAACTTTCTACCAAAGAGCCTCTGCAATATGTTTTTAAGCATCATCCTGAGATCCACATGTATGAATAATTTGTCAGAAAACATGTGCTGTCCATTTAAAAGAAATAGGTAGTGTCCACAAGGTGGGTCTGTAGGCCCAGCAAGCTAATGTAACCATCGCTATTTGGTCATACTAGCTAAAGTTAGTGGCATAGTATTTTGTAATTCGACGTAGGCCTAGATGTTTTGGGGGTTTCTTTATTTTAAAATTTTCGTCACTATTCTCATCACTATTAGACAGCACATTCGATATCACCTACTCTATTCCTAAATATAACCTGGTCACAATAGCAAGATAGCTGTTCCAGTTGCTTCGGCTAGCTGCAGGTAAAATTGACTTTGGTCAATAAACAGGTGAGTGTTTATATGTGGGTTTTTTTTATAGTGTCTGTTTAATAATGGTGTAAACTTTTGTGAAATTAAGTATGAAATAAAACAATTTGGTTACACTTTAAATAAAATTATGCCACTAACATTAGCATAAATGACCAAATAGCGCTGGTTATTTAAATTTGCTAGGCTTACAGATCTCTCTGATTAGACTACCGATACTGAATAGTTGGGATTTAAGATGTTTTCTAGCATCTTTTTTAAACATTGTAGTCTTCACCAGCTAAGACATCACCTAAGTTTTAATGGTGCAACCAGATATAGCAGGCTAAATCACTCTTTTGAAACTGCTTACTGAGAACTTATAAAAGGCCCACAAGCTTAGACTCAGATAGTGCAACCCAATCCTGGGGCTTACCGCCTCTTTGAAACACATCCCTGGGCACCGTGTGCATAAATGTAAAGAGCAGTTAAACTAACCGCCTTCAAAGTAATTTCAACAATTATTCTATAATACAGTCAAGGCCTCTTTTTATTACCACAGATGATCTAGAGGGCAGAGTTTTATGCCACATTAGCCGCTGCTCTACCATAAAGAACGATGAGCGGATTGAAATTGGCCACCAACATGCAAGTGTAGACCCTTTTTATTTGACATAATATGACATAAAAGAAGGACTCATATCCTGCAAACACCCCCTACGGTTCTAGTGTGTTAAAACTTTTTTTTTTAAATATATAAACGCAGTAAACTGAGCTGTTGTCCTGTCCACTTTGACAAAAGTGGCTATGCTTTCCAGTTAAGAATTAGGGGCCAAATTGTTAGGCATCAGTACCAGCTACACCTCTGTAATTGGGCAGATTTTAGAGAGGTGCTATGAAATACACCCCTGCAACTTTAATAAGTTCCAGAGTCCTGGGCTCCAGGTTGCTGCTCCCAAGGTGCTGGTCTGAGTTAGCCAACATTTATCACATAAACATCTAACACCACTCCTGCTAAAGCAGACAAATGCCTTCCTGCTCTGCAATTCCTTCCGTAGCCATCAGAATCGGGGCAACAAATCCAGCTTTAATAGTTATCTATGGAGTCTCTCGCATGCAATGAACACCCACATTTATTTCTGTGCTTTCTCCCGATGAGGGTAAGTGGATCAATTAGTGGAGACTACAAGTTCAGCATCTTTACACATAGTATCAATTGTTAAGTTGAGCAACAGCAGGTCCCCAGATTATCTCAGATCTGTTCCCCCCCTCACTCCCATCCCTCCTTTTCTCCCTCCACCAGATCCAAAGCTAGCCTCATTACAAATGATCCTCTGATACACACAACCTTGGCACACACCTTCGCGCTAATGGCCCACAGATTGATTTTTAATTAGCAACACTTTTGGATGGTGGCCAACTTGGGCGGACTTTTATGAAAAACTAATCACCTTTTAGCTTTAAGTGTTAAAAAGTGCAAGTGGTTAGTTTGTAGCTTTAACAGTGTTGGATATTCAGAATAAATGAAATCTACTAAAACCCTAGTTATTCACATGCTTGCATTTGTATGACTATTAGTTGTAAAATCTTTAGGGAAAAACTATGTTTATGAGCACACACACACACACACACACAGCATAAAAGATCTGACCTCAGAGTTCTTAAAGTTCTGTGCTGAGTTGACGGTGGTGCAGGAGCTAAAAGTGGGTCAGGTCAGATATCATCTCAGGGTTGCTGAAAATTTTGGGCCAATGAAATGTCAGTCCACATTAAACAAGCAGGTCAGATGAGACCAAAACTGTGTACCCTGTGAGTTCATCTGGCAGGAGCTCATGACCAAAGTGTACCCAGCTTTGATAAACTGGGCCAGTATTTATGATGGCAAAAAGAGACATGGACAACATCTGCAACGTTTTAGGCCCAGATGTGCACCCTGTGATTTGCTGCAGAGGAATACAGTGCTATCCTTCATGATCCTGATTCTCATTTTCAAAGGATATTTTGATGCTTGTTACTTTTTTTCATAATCTATTACTATAAATAAACTATCAGTAGACAGTCTGGATCCATTTTTTCCTTGTATTGTCATTTCACAATTTTACTATTGTTATTTTTGTCTACTGTTATATGTATTCATAACATATGTTTGTCTCTGTCTGTATGAGAGGCAGGGTCCCTCCTGTGTTCCAGTTTCCATTTTGTTTTTGTTGTTTTTGCTTTGTTTTGGGTTTTTTTGTTTGTTTTTTCTCGCTTAAAGGTTTTTTGGGGGGTAAGTTTTTTCTCATCCGACCAGGGAATCTTAGAATAGAGGGTGTTCATGTCTTACAGATTGTAAAGTCCTTTGAGGCAAATTTGTGATATTGTGGCAAGACAAATAAAATTGACTTGACAGTGTAAAGCAGATTAAATCATTGTTGGCATAAATACAGTGAAAGAAAGTGTGTGCATGTTTTTTTCTGTGTTTTAAGGCACAAAAAATATATATTTCTATTGTGTAACTTTCAAGACCTTTGCTGTTGTTGGCAAGAAATGGAAAAGAAAACAGGGAGAGAGATTGTGTAAGCACAAGTCTGACATAAAACACAAATGTCTAAAGCATGCTCTTTACACAAATATAGAGAACATTGTATATATGCATGGGCAAACTCTGAGGAGAATAACTGAACAACTTGTGAATAATCAACAGCAAAAATATATTATGACCGATACATTACATTATACCTGATACATTACGGCATCAGATTCGGTTTACACTGTTTATTGCACAGGGTGCAAACATACGTTTGCATTTGTGTGCATTATTTGCCTGTATGTGTGCTTACCTTGCTTTGGGGTGTATGCATACATTCCTGGGTGTTCAGGGCTATCACACATTCTCCACAGCTCACACACACAGCTACACATCTGACCTAACAATCCACTCAACAGTAATTTATCGGTGTGATCCATCATTATCATGTTTTATTATGGCCTCTGTTGGAGATATAATTCACAAATAGGCACATGCTGAACAGATGACAGTGAGGGAGAGGGATGTCCTTTACCTTCGTCCTCTGCCAGGACCCTTCAGGAGTCTCTGCGGCCCCGTGTGCAAGAGACCAGACCCTGAATGGGCAGGGACACTGGGGATCTGGGGAGCAGGAGCCTGCCCTGTTAGCCCGCTGCATTATGGGCCGGCAGTAGGCTACTCCCATTAAGTGCCAGAGAGAGAGAGAGAACATAGTAACAGCCGAGCGCTGCTGGTGCCATGTCACATGACCACGTTTGTATTCGGTAGCCATAACTCACTGCCTGTGCGCGGGGATTGATCCCAGGCTGGACACTCCCCGGAGGAGCGCTGGCACTCAGCAGAGTTTGATCCCACAGATTAATGCAATAGGGATTCCCGGTCCAGGCCTTTGTCTCTAGCCAAACACTTAACGTCCCCCGAATTTGTATCCAGCAAAGGTTGAGTCCCATGTTTATTTGGGTAATGAATTGCTGTAATTAATGCAAGTATTGATTCCCCCTCAGTGTCTCTTACAAAGGCCAGTCCGATTTCTAATTTAAAGGGAGTGGGAGTGTTAGCAAGAGGATGAGGAAAGGGGAGGAGAGCCCAGTATAGGCAAAACAATTGCACTATGTGCTCGCAGAATGAGAGTGTAATTGTTCAATGAATCACATTTGAATACATTCAATTAAATCTTTCAATTTGAGGGCGTTCGCTCTGTGCGTGTGGTGTTTTATCACTTTGGTTTCTCTCTTGTAATAAAAATGTAAATCCTTGGAGGGCATCTGAGAGCCGATGAGGACGTTTGCCAAGTAGCATCTCAGAGCTCTGGTGTCACGCTAATAACCACAATGCAATTTTCCCACACAAACAGGCAAGAGTGCATTAGCATATAATCCCCTGGAATTATGACGATACTAATCTCCATCACTGCGTCGTCTCTGAGGAATTCTGGGTGTGTACTTGCAGACAATCTAAGTGTCTGTAGGAGAATCTTCTAAACACTTCAAGGACAGGAGGTCTCCAGTTTGCAAATGTAATCCTGTTACAGGACCATGATGGAAATGTAATGTTTGTTTCAGTCTGGATCGTGTGTGTGTGTGTGTGTGTGTGTGTGTGTGTGGTTTATGGGTCTTGTCTTTGATCTCAGGCTCCTTTAAATGCTGCTTCAGTTCCGTCCCCTTGCCGTGAGAGTGTGTGGCTATGCCCTGTGTAAACACCTGGTTACCGCTGCTGTGGAATGTCTGACCACAGAACAATGAACAACCAGCTGCTCCATCTATTATTGTTTACTGAGGTTCACCTCAAGAATTGCGTTTGCCCCCCCACCCCCCCCTTGTGAGTAATTAGAAGAAAATGAGCCTTTGACCTTTGATTTATATTGGACGGAAAAAAAAAACTTTAAGAGTAATATTGTCAATATGGATGTATTGATCACAACTGTAATTAGTACTAAATACCTCGACAGTCCAAAGGTGGGTGGTTTTACTGTGTAAAAGATGTGTGCTGCGATGTAATAAATTACAACAGCGAGAACAGATAACATTACTCTAATCATGAAGTAGTCCATTAGATTTGTTCCTCCTTACCATTAAGTGTGATATTTAAATTGGTTTGATATTCAAGGAGAGCCTCGATTGTGTGAGTAACAACAATGTAACAGGGCTAGTTATTCAACTCATTAATAACACACTTTAACTAAATCATAGCCAGCAGTTCAGTCTATTGCTCGGTTTTCACCTTTCTAACAACAATGATGATGAATAATGATTCGTTCAAACCCTCTAGATTTTCTAAGAACCTATAGCATGCCTTATTAAAGACAAAATAGGTAGAAGACTAATTAAGCAGACCAAATAGGAATGACGGCATGCCCAACTGCCAGAGCCAAGTAAGAGCTTGAAAAATGGCTCCTCTGCTATTTCAATTAATCAGTTGTATTTTGCTTAATTTTGTTTGACGTTGGCAGAGGAAACGTCCTCTGGGAGTATCTGTCCTTTGACCACTAATGCTTTAGTAATTCTTCCATCAGTTGGACCCATGATTGAAACAATCAAGGGTGTGTGTGTGTGTGTGTGTGTGTGTGTGTGTGTGTGTGTGTACATTCATTTTGGTCAGTGTTTGTGTGCATGTCCCTATATGTATGACTGTATTTTAGTCTACATACTGTGGATATACTGCATGCATATCAGCACAGCAGAGCAGCGTGCATCAGTCTTTCATTCATGCATTTGTAATGCGTTGTTCTTTTTTTTCCCTCTGCAGATGAGTATGGAGGTTGATTGCAAAGCCCACACAACTGAGAGTGGAACCTGATTAACCTTACAGTGACTCCAGAAGCATGTGACCATTCCTGCTTCCCCTCCTCTGCAACCCATAGCCCAGGAAGGAGATGTTGAACTTAACCTCTGCTACCGTGATGAATTAACAATAGAACAATTCAATGCCCCAGTAATTACCAAACACTTTGGACACGGCAACATTTTTCAGCTCCGCCACACAGGTTTTGTCGGTATTGGTGGCTTTCACCTGGAATCCTGGGGCTCTTTGCTCTTCCTAACTTTGTTTTCTCTGACGCAGATTAGATCTGCCACCCCATTACAGATTCATTTTCCTAATTTTTCATGTCTGCGCCGCGCCCCATCTGCACAGGGCTGATAATTGTGGGGACCAGCCCTGGTGATTAACATCAGCAGAATTAATTACGCCCGCCATTAAGGCTCCAGGTTGCACACAATGATCAAGAGAAATTAACTTTCTCCCAGGCCCCTAAATCATCTCACCTTCAAGTGGAGTGATGGCAAAGAGACAGGCCCGGAGTCCTGGACCCCGCTCGGCACCTTCTTAACCAAACACGAGGTGCGCTTCTTGCACCCGCACTGCTTCCCACCAAGGAGATTATAGCCGCAGCTGATGGGTATCAATTACGCTACCTTATGTGGTGGGATGAGCGAGAGGTGTCCAGGGTCTGGTGACTAATGGACCTGGGTTGGAGCCACCCTGCAGCTGGAGACCAGGGAACTGACTGTTTCTCTGGCCAGGGAGCACCAGCCAGATGCTGAGGGGCTCAGTTCACCGGCCTGACACTCACAGGTATCTGCACATCACATTTGACTGTGCACTCTAGAGTAGGGTGGCCGTGTGAGTGTAGGTTAGCCAGAAACTGACGAGGAAAAAGACTTTATCACCCTAATCGTGCCGTCAGTTTGTTTCCTGTCAGGTATAAATGTTTATCTTGAAAAAGAGCCTGATTGGAGGACATGAGGATATAAAGTTGTTAAGATGTTATATTGTGGTTTTCTCTTTGTACAATAGGTGAGCGTCCATAGACAAGTGTGGCTCCTCAGGGAGAGAGAGTGATGTGTTTGTAAGCTATGCTAATGGAGCAGGCCTCATGCCCCCGCAGCAGGGAGAGCAGTGGTAATGTCAGGAGGAGATAAGCAAATTGCGTCTGTATCATATTGACTTGTCAAGGTTAAGCAGTGTGAGCAGGGGGAGGAGGAAGAGGTGAAAACTCTCCATTCTCCTCAATCCTTTCCTGGAATACCCAAAAATATATAAATACACACGGGGCGGGGGGACAGGGAGAAAAAGGTGGACAAGAGGAGGTAAAGAGAAGGCCTTTAAAGCTCCAAACTCCAAACACGGAGTCCCGTTGAGATAGCAATCACACAAAGCAGACAACAGACACAGGTTTGCACGGGGAGGGTTTGGCTCTCTGCTCTCGTTTAGACTGATTTGATTTAGCTCCACAGGATCTAATTAAGCTCAGACCCAAACCTCTTTGGAGTTTCAGCATCCATATTGCGAATGTCAGGCTTTGAGAAAACAGCCATGAGCGATCAAACCTGCGTATGATCGTTTTTATGATCACACATCACGGTGATAGAATAATGGCTGTCATTGGGTATATTGTAATAAAATATGACAATTGCTGAGCATAAGGGGACGTATAAATTTTAATGGCAGCAAATGCAACATGCAGTAAACATAATAACCAAAACAGTAACAATAATGCCCCCACCAAGTTAACTTGTGAAGAAAAGTGAAAAAACAAGGTGAAAAAAAATCCACCAGCACTGCCTGAGGTTTATCCCATGATGATTGTCACAGCGCTTTCCTTTCCCTCTAATTAGCCGTAGCAGTTTTGCTTGAATTCGGTGTATAATCCCCTGGATGAGGTGGAGTCAGCATCTTTCCCTTTCCTAAAAGCACAGGAGGTGCAGTATCATCAACTCCATCTTCGCTCCAACACTGCCTCTGGATGATTTAATAAGGTTAAAAGACTAGTCAGCAATTACCCCCCGCTCAGTGGAGGAAACTCTGTAACACAATTGCATTACAGCTGTAGACAAATGCCAGACACCACATCCACAAAGAAAATGGCTATCTCTGCCTTTTAAAGTTCAGGTACAGAAGAGCTTTTTTTTTTTGTTACACCCATTTGTGTGTTTTGTTAACAAATTAAAGGACCATGCCAGTCTATTTTTGACCTCTCACCAATAGCGGAGATTGCCTCTATCTTCTACAAATATTGTTAAAATTTGACCATGTGTATACTTA
>JAQLOL010000005.1:12417656-12434668 GCA_029783665.1 Naso thynnoides | reverse complement strand
AAAAACTAAAAAATGGCTGTCTTTTACTTGCTTTTACATGTTTTAGTAGGAAAGAGGAAAAAACAAATTATAAAGCAAATACCGTCACTGCAGTGGAGTAACAGGAGCCAACCACAGACTGTCTCTTGAATTTGAACTATGGACTGATCATAAATACTCATCATTAATAGTGTCAGAAAAACATTACCCTTTTTATTGGGGCTGTATTTTCCTCACACACTACAATAAAGTTAATGACAGACATTGTCTAAACCATAAAACAGTCATATATTTGGAGATGCTGGTCAGCTTCAACAAGGCTCAGTAGCATCTGGCTCATAGATCATACTTACAATCAAGTATTCTTGTCAAAGGCATCTAACTTGAACTGAAAACACAGATGTACATCATGTTTCCACACTGACAGTTGAACACAATTTGAATGTTAAGTGTTGGTTGATTTCTAACCATGAGAAACTGATGCTTAATTTGTGCCACCATACCAATACATTATACAGAATGAATGTGGTAATGAAAGTTAACAATTAGAGTGCCCATGATTGTAGTTTTCCTTTCTAAATAATTATGATTTGGAATCTTTTTCATTGTAAATAAATAGTATTTTGCAGAAATCTGTCCTGTGTGGCCTCACATAGAAGCAGGTCATATGTCTGTAAGCTGCATTATATTGAACACCCACAAGTTAAAAAAGACATTGCGCATTTCAAACTAGAAAAAATAGACCTACTTTTCTTATTATTTAAAGAAATTTAAATATTTTATTTTGGAGTTTTTGTGGTAAAAAAAATGAAGAAATTTTATATCGCGTGGCAAAGGGTTTAGTTGATAAAATCCAACAAAGCCAACAACAGGAGACCTGCACTCAGAAATATTAAACTTCTGGCCCAGTTTATGCAATCTGGCTCCAGTGAAATACATTGTCAATGAAAAAAGATTCTGCAATATTAGCTAATTCTTCTGGTCATGTCTTGTAGAGGGGTGCCATTTAAAGGGCTTCAGTGTTTTGTTTTTACCATGTATACATGTTGCATACACACATATTTCCACAAGTTGGATTTAATCACATTCTTAGAAATTTAGTATTATTTCAGGGCAGTAACACTGGTTGCAGTTAATCTAAGGGTGTTTTGGTGTTCCTGTGTACATGCACACTTCATGCCAAATAAACAGCAAACTCCGCTCTCTGGCGCCCCCCCCCGACAGGAGAACCAGGCCAAACAGCAAGGGCACTGGTCTTACTCAGATGGGTAAGACATGTGGCTAATAAGTAACCGTTGTCATATCCAGTAATTGATAGTGGAAAAAAATCTCTTTGAATGCATTAATACAACTGTGTTTTTATTGTAAATGATAATCTAAACATAATATTGATGTTAAGATTTTATTTTTGCTTTACAATAAACTGCAAAATGATCATTCAGATTCAATTATGCTATTTATATGAATTTTTTAGAAACATATTCAAAAACCCAAATAGTTACTTCTACTACTACTATGACTACTACTACTACTATTAATAATAATAATAATCATAATCATAATAATAATAATTCATTTAAAATGCATCTGTCAGAACCAGGGTTGCAAGGTGCCTTGCAGTCAGACAAATAAAACGCCTTGTTTAAACAATCATACAAAGATGTTAACAATAAAATGTTCAAATCCACAATTACATGAAAGGCATAAACAAGAAAAGAAGACCACCAACAAATTATTTTTAAAAAATTCTACCTCAGTGAATGTTTAATTGCTTGGCAACACAATTTCGACTTGGTCAAGTGAGTTCAGAAACAGCCAGCAATCCAACAGTTTCAAGAACTGAACACTGGGCTTTACCAAACTGTAGGGTAGACATCAAGGCAACAGTAACACAAACGGACTGTATTCACCAATCTTATTTATTTTCTGATCTAAAATCAACTAATATCGCTATAGAAATAAAATATCTAAGTCATTATTGGTGCAGTTTTGCCCAAACAATCCAGAAGCTGATCAATTGTAAAGTTGTATTCCTCTTTGACCAGCAGATGGCGCAAAAAAAATGTAAGTGCTCAAAGCAGTAAAATAAAATGGCTGTGCGCTAAAAAGAAACAACCCTTCATATTCATTTGATTTCGTATGGTCATCTTTGTAGGCTAAATGAATCACGATAATTAGAACACCCTTAAAAATTCAGAACGGACCTACAGTGCCACACACAACCAGACAGCGGCGCAAACGGCACAATCGGACCGAATCGGACCGAAGTCTTCGTCACGTGACCCTGTTAGCTCTCGTGCCATTGACGTCTGCAAAATGGAGGTGAGGTGCTTGGAAATGCTGCTAAATAAATACGTTTTTTGAGTATGCAGCACTTGAGTGCTTACGCGATAGCATATATTTCACATTCTTTAAGGGATAAGCAGTTTCGTATTGCAACGCGGAGCTTCTTTGTAGCGTTAATATAGCTCAAGACCCGGCGCTGGTACGTTAGGCCTAGCTAACGGCGCAGCTAAGCTAATGGTGGTCAAGCTAACTCAGCGGTGTTCCAGCAAAGACCTCTGTCACTGCTTAGTTGACCGAAGTCAACGGCGTTGTTGTATGCTATTCGCCCACATTACTCCCTGCTACAGCTTGATGCATGCTGACGTGATAACACAATGGTTAGACTGTTGAATTCCCCAAATGAGACAACGACAGCTGCAAACTCTAGCAGGCTAACTCGGCCTGATGCAACCCAATGATGAATTACAGGCCTCATTTCCTTGTTTTTACGGAGTGATACGTAGCGTTACAGCTTATACATAACACAACAAGACAACTGTTCAGACAGTGCACCTAAAATTATTAATTTAACACACTATTTAACGTCATGCAAAATAATGAAGCTGTCCGTGAGGTTAAGTTAATCTGCCACCATAACGGGGAGTTGTGGTCGGTAATGCAGACTGTCAATGCTGGTACTGCAGCTGTTCGTGTTTGTTTGTTTTATTTTTTTTTTTAACTGAACGAGCACAGTAACGTTATGTAACGTTAACCATCGGTATGTTTCTGCAACAATCTAATGATGTAAGTTTCTTGTCTTGTTATGTTTTGCAGGACCGTGAAACTAAAGAACCCGAGCAGCTCAGAAAGCTGTTTATTGGAGGTCTGAGCTTTGAAACCACGGAGGAGAGTTTACGGGCCCATTTTGAACAATGGGGAAGTCTTACGGATTGTGTTGTACGTATTTTTATTGTGATTTCTGGCTAGTTGGCCTCAGATGACACTGACAGCAATTGGAATGTTATTTAACCTACATATTTTGTCAGTCATAGTGCACTTACTACTATTGTTCATCATTTTGCTGTATCAAGGTGATGAGAGACTCCAACAGCAAGCGCTCAAGAGGGTTCGGCTTTGTAACGTACTCCTCTGTCCGGGAAGTTGACGAGGCGATGAAAGCAAGGCCGCATAAGGTAGATGGTCGAGTCGTTGAACCCAAGAGGGCCGTGTCCAGAGAGGTAAACAAATCCCAGACCAGAAGGCAGGCTCGACAAATACTATCGTGTTTGGCTCATGCTAATCGACAGTATCTGTTTCAGGACTCTAACAAACCAGGTGCCCATCTAACGGTGAAGAAGATTTTCGTTGGCGGTATCAAGGAGGACACCGAGGAGTACCACATCCGCGAGTATTTTGAGAAGTATGGAAAGATTGAATGCGTTGACATCATGGAGGAACGCTCCACTGGAAAGAAAAGAGGATTCTGCTTTGTGTCCTTTGATGATCATGACACCGTAGACAAAATTGTTGGTATGTGGTTGTTTAGTCTTATTCTAGTTTTGGAGTTAACTGAGCTGTAAGTAAACACCAAGCGATGGATTGAATGTCCTGTTTTTTTACCCTGTTTTTTTTTATAGCCCAGAAATACCACATAATCAACTACCACAATTGTGAGGTCAGGAAAGCTCTCTCAAAACAGGAAATGAGTGCTATGTCCAGTAACAGGGGTAAGCACACAATCAAATGTAGAAAAAGTAATACTTAGTGACCACCAGTATTTACACTGAATGCAGATCATAGTTTATTAGTCTTCTAAACATCACTGAAATGGCATCTTTTTTCATACCAGGGAGAAGTGGAGGATCTGGAAACTTCATGGGCAGAGGGGGTAATTACGGAGGTGGTGGCAACTTTGGCCGAGGTAAGCCGTGTTTGCAAACCAGCTGAACGTGTCTCTGGCTTTGACCACACTAATGCACGCACATTTTATAGTGACATTTACATGTCCAAAGGGTTTGCCAGATTGAAGTATCACATCCACTCAAAAGTGAATCGGTTGTATCTTGTCTTTCTGACTTTCAAATATTGGTAAGCAAACAACTAAATGATCCTGCTGCGATGCAGAAATGTTGCCATAATTGAGAAGTGTTGACCAGCACATGTCAGCAACCTCAAGATGCGCCTTTGTTCCATCTAACCCTCTAGGCAAGATTTCCATTTTCACAGTCACATGTTTTCATTTTTAAATGCAATTTTTGAAATCCTGCCATTGTATGAACATAGCCCACACTATGGCGTGGAATTATGTTTCTGCATCAGGAGGGTATGGACTCATCTGTGACAAGGCTGCATGTCTGAACAAATCAGTCACAGTTTTATTGTATTTATTGTATTCTTAAAACTTTTTTAAGGTGGTTATGGTGGTGGACGAGGAGGCTATAATGATGACTTTGACAATGGTGAGCTATTGTGAAATTTCACTTTTAAGGGAGCGCTCTACCACATTGTTGTTAGTAACTTGCATGACTGTTATAAGGATATATTGTAAGTTTTCTTTGTTTTTCCTCTCCAAAAGGTCCAGGAGGAAATTATGGTGGAGGACCAGGTTATGGGGGAGGGCGAGGGGGCTATGGAGGTGGTGGTCCAGGCTATGGTAACCAAGGTGGTGGATTTGGTGGCAACTGTGATGGAGGCTACGGAGGCAATGATGGAGGTACATGTCAATTTTACTACAGAATTTTCATAGTTTAACAAAAGGACCACCTGTAATCCCTTTAAAATTTGCATCATTAAGTATGTAGAAGCAAGACTTACAATAATGTTAAAACTTGTGTCTTAAGGTTATGGAGGAGGTGGAAATTACAATGACTTTGGCAACTACGGTGGCCAGCAGTCCAACTACGGGCCTATGAAGGGAAACAACTATGGCAGAAACTCAGGTGGACCCTATGGTGGTGAGTTTTGCCATCCAACTCGTCCCCATATTCAGTAATGTCACATTCCCTTTTTCTTCTGAAGAGCTAACATACTTTGTGGTGGCCCGTCCTTCACGACAGGTGGCTACGGCTCTGGTGGTGGCAGCGGAGGTGGCTACGGCTCCCGGCGATATTAATTATTTCATGTTTTTGGTAAGTTGCATTCAGTTTCACACCACCCTCGTAGCACAGTACAGAGTGAGCCCATAAAAGTGCAGAATAACTATTTGTTCTATCCTGTATCCATTCAACAGGCTTCAGTTCTTAGCAGGAGAGGCGAGGAGGTGAGCAAAGGAATTGTCAGGAAAGCTGCAGGTTACTTTGAGGCAGTCATCTGAAAGCATTAGAGGAACGCACAAGTCAGACTTAACTGCAGCTTAATCGTAGAAGTTTATGGAAGAAGGACTGTATACACAAGACATGAGGGCAGATGATACCCTTTCCTACTTGTGATAGCTGTTTCCCTACCAAGCAATTTTTTCCTTTTGTGGGTATGACGTGTGTATTGTGCCTATGGTATCAGGGTTAAAGAGTATAATGTTTTTTTTATTATTATTATTATTATTATTATTATTATTATCTTAAGCCAGTTCTTAATCTTTGTTTCTTTTTTTATATGGGTTAGTTTTCTGCTGATCAATTAATATTTTGTCTTTTAACTTGGATTTTTGTCAAATATCACCGTTTCATCAGGCCCGCAGATTAGCTAAAATTACTCAACTTTGTCTTACTGAAGTTATTATGATTGCTCAAGTGTCAAGTGTATTTTGATTTTGTATGTGAAGCACAGTATGTAAATCCTTCTTAGTACCAGTGTCAACAAATATAAGCAATTTGGATTAGAATTAAGGGAATCCCTCACTCTTGTTGTTTCAGAAAACCAGATTCTAGATTGTGCGAATATTTTGACTAGTAGAAAAAGACCAAATAAAGTTGTGTAGTGAAGTAACATGAAGTTCAGTGCGTCATTGGTTCAGAAAAAGATGAAAATGAGTTGCTAATAATCTTATGCCTGCCCATTGTGACTGTGAAGTTAAGCAAATCAGAACTTGTCCAGAACTTTCTCCTCTTTTTGGAGTGTAATAGTATGTATACTGTACTACATGTACCAGGGTTGATTTTATAAAAAGCAAGTTTTGGGTAGTCCTAGGCCAAGGGCCCGTACACCAACTATGCCAGTGTTGAGCGAGTAGGATTAAAACAGCCACAAGCTCCTGCAGTTGGGCCCTCAGCATCGCTAGTATGGAAGATTGCAGATGACTGTCAGACAGGACGTCTTCAGCCCCAGCACAGTGGACCAGGCAGCAGTTTGAGAGAGAAGGGAGAAGGCAGCATCGAGCACAACGCCCGTGGAGGAAGCTTGCAGTGTCGTTCCTGGTAGTGAGCAACTATCTCTCTTTCAAGGCTAGCTAAACCCTCCAGCAGCTGGTGCTAGCGAAGAAAGACTAGTTCCTGGACACATTGGAGATCCTGTTGAGTCAGACATACTGCAGTTTTACCCACAAATTTCTAGATTTCAGACATTAACAAGAAAAGGGAGTGAGTATTTCACAAAAGCTGACTTGAGAAGATGGAGCAGGTAAGAGTAACCACTTTGCTTGATTTGCAGATGTGGAAAGAGGAATTCTCTTCTTGCGGAAAATCTGTAAAGACCTGATAACATGGAAGGTTCTGGATGGGTAAGACTTTTTCAAAATATTATCCAAGGCTGCTCATATTGTTCTCTGACAGTGCACATGGCGACCATTCAAGGTGAAGGGTTCTTTTAAGGTAATCTGGGAAGGAGGACATCAAGTATTACTCTAGTGTGACCAGAGTTAACCTGTGACCTCAAGTACTCTGTTCAATTGTAAAATGTGTTTTGCTTCCAGTTTTAATGCCCTTGCTATCAGGCAGATAGCGTCGATAAAGTTTATAGTGATGAAACACTCGTAGGTAAACCGTAAATTATCAGGCTCCCTAAAGAAAGAAAGAGTATTTACACTCAGCGGCCACAATCTTGAGTACACATGAAATATTAATTGCAGTGCAATTTTAACAACCGCCCTGCTATGTTACTCTAAAAAGTTTACAATGTTTCGTTTACTTTACCATAAACGTGCATTGAGTCATATGTTGATTACCAAGGTAATATTTAAATGTGTTATATTTGAGATGTTTTATACTTTTTTAATTAATTTTTTTGTTGTTGTCCCTATTTGCATATTTAAAGGGACAACAGAATATCAGAGACACCTCTGAATGTGAGGCAGTCTGGTCTAACAACACGAATAACTATTACCTCAATACTGAAACAAGCATCATGAGCCTTGGCAGAACAGTTGCATTTGATGGCATTAAACTAAATTGTATCTGAAGAAAGTTGTCAGTGTGTGCAGTGTATTGTATCTTTAGGTGTAAGCTTGTTTGGAGATTAAAGGGTTCGTGTCAGGCCACATCACAAGTCAGTAGATAAGCAGAACAATAAACATAACCTAACTATATGACATGATGGTGTGTAATTTTTTTTCAGTGGGGCTAGTAATAAACTTCATAAGTCTGTTTTTAAATGAAAGTCAGTTTCTATGCAAAATAACAGCACTTCCCAATATTACTAAACAGCTGTTTGACATGGCAGGCAGTCACATGAACGTGTGTAAGACGCAGGCAAAGTATGTCAGCAGAGAGGAACTGCGATCACATGTTGAAACTAACCTACATTAGTTTGACAGAATATTCACAAATAAAATGGTGTCCTTTCCAAGAAGTGTAAACATAGATTAAGTTTGCACATGTGCTGACATTCTGTCTGATTTCAAAGTGAGTTTGGATGTCTTGGGAAGTTTTGTGAGGTTCCCCTAAAAACAGGAACTTTTTGTTTCTGTACCTTGTAACCGCAGTACTTTTACAGCGCAAATAAACATTTTTTTTGCATCTGTCTATATCTATAGGTAGATAGAATATATAGATATATAACAGATTGAGGTAGAGATGACCATGTCAAATATTGTAGAGTCAGAAAAAAGGAGCACTCCCCACAAAAATAATTGTCTCCGGTGCTCGCCTAAAAACCACTTATATGAAACAGAAATTAAGTCCGGCACTCACTGTGTCCTTCAGGCTTTTTAATGAGTCAACCAGGCAGAGTACAACAAATGCGTTTTGACGTGAGTCTTCCTCAGCGTTGTCAAATATTGTAGGTACATGACCCATGTGATTACTGGCACCAGTTCAGGTCTTATGCTCTTAACTCTTTGAAAAATCTATTCAGGCATTTTTAGGAATCTGTGCAGGCCAGGCCAGGTCCCCTTTGCGGCAAAAGGGAAAAAATGCCCGATAAGATGGTAAGGATAACGTTTCAACAGAGGAATGCAAATGACAAACCCTATGATTCAATAAAGCTGTGCTTACCAAAAGTGCATCAGTGTCTACTGTGATGGCTTAACGACGTTACATGTAAATGTAAATGTGTGACCTGTGCTCCTAAATAAAATGTTTTTTAACAAGACCTGGTTGTGTTCTTTCAAAAAAGCTCTCGGAAGCAGCATGTCAGATCATACGTTTGTCTTGAACTGCACAATGCATTTGCCCCACGTCAGAAGGTTTTTGTTTGATTTACCTGATTGACAGAAGTCCTTGAGTCCGTTACCCTGTTCACCAGTTGAACTTGCCACACACCCTCAGAGCAGAAAATGGGCTTGGTGATCAAAGGTAGTATGCGTGTGTGGGTGTGTGCGTGCGTTTGACAAAGTGCGTGTAGAGCACATACTGATTGCGCAGGGCTTTACCTTTGAATATGCTTGCCTGCTGGACCATTGTGAAGTTCTCATGCATGGTACAGGCTGAGCATACTCTCCTGTGGCTTAACAATTGTCCTCTTTGTTGTGTAACATAATGAATGCGATGGGTGTAATTTCTCTTGTGACAGGAGTTTCACAGTATTAAAAGATTTAGGTTACTGTACAAACAAGCTTGCTCTAATAAAGAGGCGAGCTGGTTGTTAAAACGGTTTAATCCAGTAAATCTTTTGTTGCAGTACAATATTCCCTTTTCACTGCTTTCTAAGAGCCTTCAAGTCCAGAACTGACTTGAACATGTGGTGAGTTACATAATCATTCCTTAGACTATATATCCATCTGGCATCAATCTGTTGCAGGCTGTGGCTTAAACTACACCACACCATATTCTGTATTCATGACGAAGCAGGCTGTCGAGCTGTATGAATACTTTATTGAAAAAGCACAGAATTCAAGATTTTATAAAAGAACCTGGGCAGCAAATCATAGACAGTTATAAAATATGAGGGACAATGATTGAATCAACCATTAGCGCACAGAAACGATATTTACAATATATTTATATACACATACAGTAACATGTTTTATCAATCTCAAAAGGAAGTAATGCTTGTATTTACAGTGTCGGTTAAAGAATCTGTGAAGTGTATCAGAGTACAAAAGACGTAAAATATCAAAAATATTACAACATTCAAGAGAAGTGCGCAAAAACTATATAATAGTTCTGCTGAGCTACTAATGCATTAAAGCTGAACAACTACAAAGTTATTGCATAGTATTACTATGATAATGCAGTACCATACTACACAGGGGACACAAGGTTGTCTTCGCACTTGACGAAAGTCTTTTTGACGCGGGGAACAAGGAAGATGCTGCCGTTAGTTGACTGCTGGAGGGAGTAGTCGGACGGGGAGTAGGAGTTCCCCTTCTCGTCTCTCAACTTGCTGAAAACCTCCAGGTACAAGCTGTTGAGTTGCCGCTTCATTTCCTTGAGGTTTACGCTGTTCTGGCTCTTCTCGCTCAGCAGACGCTCCTTCTCCTCCTTCAGTGAGTCCAACTCGCTCTCCAGACCCACTATGTTCTCCATCTTGCGCTTGCGGCAGTTCTGGGCAGCCACCTTGTTCTTGCCGCGCCGCCGTATGTCCCGGACCAGGGCCAGCTGGGCCTCGCTCAGTTGGTGCCTTGACATCAGCTCGTTAAAATCATCAACAGGCAGATTGATAATCATGTCCACAGTGAAAGGGATTTTGAGGGCCTTCGCCCTCTGTTCGTCTCTTGAGAGACGCACGTCAGAGCGTTTCTTCTGCTTGTCTTTGGTGAAGGGAGTGTTGTTATGGCGGTTCTCCTCTGCCTGGTCCGTCTCGTGATGTTTGGGTTTGTTTTCCAGCTGCTGTTGTGGCTGCCCTTCTAGCACCGATACAGGAATTATTGACTGAAGATCATCAGGTTGAAAATTTATTGAGAACATCTCTGAGAAATCAGAATCTGCACTTCCAGGGTCTTGGTCCATCTCCTCCATCTCTGAATCACTGTGAAGAAAGGACCCGTCTCCATACACAGACTTCGCAGGTGAGCTAGCATGTGGACTTGTGTTTAAAGAGATTCCTGAATCTGAGTCCGGCAATTCTGCCATCAGACTCGATTTGCCTCTGTCAAGCGCATCTCCAGGTGACAGGCTGTAAAGTTCTACAGGTGTGAAGGGAGACTTGTTTGGAATATCTGACATGGTGTCACTTTCATTTCCATCAAGGCCATGTTGACCACCACTCTCCTCCAGAACAGGGTTGGAGTAAAACATGTCACAGAAACTTTCTGCAGCGAAGTCAGCATTTAACGGAGGAGCTTTGGTCTTCATCTGGCTGAGATTGTCAGGTGGTGCCATGCTGGGAACAGAGCCATCAAATGTATTCATAAACTCTGCAGTACAAACATTTACATCGTTTGTCTCCCCCTCTGTGAGATTCATCATGGGGTAAAAACTGTAGTTTGGATTCTGTACTTCAGGGCTGCTCTGAAGGGGATAAGTTGTGTTCTCCAGTGTGTCCTCCATTTGCATGTTTAAGCAATGCTAGAGGGAAAGGACAAAGAACCATTAAAACATATAAAAGCAACACGCTGCGATACAAGTTCCAAAGTCTGCTTTGTTGTGTAAAATGTCAGTGTTTTATAACTTTAAATTCAAGAGTGTTCAAATAAAATGTACATTTTTATTGCAGGTGTTGTGGAAATACAATGTGTTCATATCCTACAACAGCTTCTAAAACATGGTCTGTGTCACATTATGGTATCTATAAAGGGGAAGAGAAAACTTTCCAAGAGTCTACAAAAACTAGAAATTACTCTCCACACTTTCATACAAGGTCTGATCACATAAATCTGGGATGAACACAAAGTGAGTCTACTTAAACATAACGAGAGACATCTGATGTCTTTCCTTAACAATAAGACTTCAGTTGTCCATGTAGTTGCTCCATTTGATTGGAATTGCAGCGCTGGTAGAGCTGGGTGAGGAACCAGGTAGCCTTCTGTAATTTCCGAGAGTGGCTAGTTGTAGCTCAGAAATCCCCAGTACATATCTTAGCATGCTGTTACTGAGAAGTGAGCCGATCGCATTATCTTTGAAAAGCAGCCTACAAGAAGCGAAACAGAGTTCCTCATTCTTATCAGTTGCTAGCCAAAGCAACTCAGGCAATGTGGCTTGATGTTAAGCTGTACACACTGTTAGGATTGTAGTACAATCCACTCAGACTCTAGTTTGAGGTCAAGGCAACAAGCTGCACACTGCTCCACCCATCAGCTAATGCAAATATGAGCTGCCTTAAAACAAAACTGATAAGGCCGCTACTGAAAAACTACTGTGCACAAATTCTCATGTTGCTGAACCCTCTCAGAACAAGATGTCCTCCTGTTTTTGTGAGCTATGTAACATCTTAAACATGCACCTCCCTTATTCCCTAAAATGTTTCAACTATGAAACCCAATCGCAGTGGAAGTAGCTGGGTGCACCTGTCTCACATACACGGGTAGCTATTTTCATAGACCAAACAAAAAAGTTTTTGTCCCCTCATGCCGGGCTCCTGCCACTGACACATTCTTTGGGTATTTGTTGTAACAAATACCAATGCAAACCACCAGACCAATGAGGCTGTAGAATCCATGTATTATACCTGCAGCTCTGGGAGGGACAAAAGCTCCATCCAGGCCTGCTCCAACTCAGGGGACATCCTCTGTGGTGGTGGTGGTGATAGTGGATCTGGTGAGAGGGTGGCCGGCAGCAAAGCAGGCTGCTCCGGCGACATCATCGGTGCTGAAACAGCAGATGTATCCAGGCAAACTGAGGTGTTCTGTCAGACAAGCACAATAATATGACAGTTTTAATACCATTTAAAGTTGTGCTAAAGGCTGCAGTTTTGAATGTGCCTCATGTGGTAAGACTTAAATGTCCTTACCTCAGTTTGCTCTACAGGAAACGTCTCTGCCAAAAGCTGCAAACATTCGTCAAATGACATGGCATCACTATTCTCTGTGAAGCTCACATTCTGCAAGAAAAGGTTAAAAATAGACTTTTAAATTGACAACCTAGCACACTAAATGGCACACCATCATTTAAATACAGCCAGATTTAATATTTATAGCGGGCAGGTCTCTGTAGAGTTGTTCTTTGAGCAGAATACACCGATGCAAAACTGCAGACCCACCTGTGTTTTTGCTATTACACAGAATGAGGTGGTAACCTAGCTACAAAATAGCTGCAGCCTATCAAATGAGGTAGGAGTGGTCCATCTCTGACATGAGTAATGACTGCCATGTGCATGTACCTGTGTAACCTCAAGAGGTGTGACAGCAGGCGGCAGTGGGGCGCTAGGCAGTGGGCGGGGTATGTACTCTCCCGTTTCCTCATCGAGCTGAAGCTGCGCCAGCAGGGCCTTCTCCTGCTCCCGGAGCAACTGCATCCTCTTCTCCTCTTCCAGCTCCAGCTGCCTCTGCAGCTCATTTTCTTTCTGACGGTGGTTGTAGTCAAAGACCTCACGCCTGGCACCAAGATCAATGTCCTGCTTCCACAATATGTCGATCAGGTTCATGTCCTGGAAAAGAGAGTGGCGGATTAGTTTCGAGAGTTGTGACCAAAGTCATGCCGTCCATGCAATGAGAATGTGAGCAGCATTGTAGCAAAGAAGAGCGTCCCTGCTGGGAAGCATTGCCGCTGCACCCGCCACACCCTGTTCCTCTGTATCTGTTCACTGACAACAACACTGGCACTAATGTCAACAGGGAGCAGCCACATTAATAATTGATGTGCTTCTCTTTCCCCTGTCGCCACTACACACCAACCAAAGACTTGAATTATCACTTGATACTCTGTCGAAGGGAAGTGATCATCACCCATCAAGTTACACTGAGGTGTGAATTCATTTGCTGCAGTCAAACTTCGTGAATAAGGAATGCCATTAAGTCAAGTTAATCCATAAAGTGACTTTATGATCAGTGTTGGGCAAGTTACTCTGAAACAGTAAGAAACTGTTTACAAATGATAACTCCTTCTAAAAGTAATGCATATACTTTACTGATTACTCTGTATCAAAAGTAATTAGTTACATTACTAGTTACTTAACTATAATACTTTTGTAACCCAACCGACTTCCTAAAAAAGTGACGCATGACCTGTTTCGCCAGCTCCCAAAACTTAATCCACCTAATAATAATTTCATCAGTATCTGAGGACAAATATTTTTGTCAGAGATCAGCCACTGCCAGCATGTAAATGGCCCTTTCTAGTAATGCAGTAACTACTGAGTTACTTGGATAAGTAACTGTAATGTAATTACTGTTTTGGCAATTAAAATCCCTTACTTTACTAGGTACTGGGAAAAGTAATAAAACAACAGTAATGCGTTACTGCCCAACCCTGTTCATGATAGTTTTGTTCATGAAATGAGGCAAAAGTTCTAAAAGTTCATACTTGACTTAATGATGTCATTTGTTCAAATGACACAACGGGAAAATTCCTAAAAGATGCATAATATAACCAAACAGAAGTCTGTTTGTAAAAATGACAGACTTTTGTTTCTTGTTTTCCATCTGAGTGACGTCAACTTAATAACAAAGTACTGATAAGCTGACTGCACCATACTCTGTCACGATGCTGCACAAATAATTTACATTTCGCATTTACAAATTCAGTTGAGTGCGGTTAACAATGCAGAATGTCAGACACCGCGTACTAACAATCGTAGGGATAATTAATACAGCTTCCTGTAGATTTCCCATCACAGGCCAGTGTTATTTGACTTTTTAGACAAGAATGTGTAAAGATAAACTATGATGCTCTCTTCTCTGGGCCTTTTACCAGAACTTATTTACAGAAGGAAGCAGTTTCACAAGGCCCGAGGATGTTGCATAAGCTCAAGATGCTGCCTGAGCATGTGACCTATTTGTTCCCCAGATTTGGGTATAAACACATCTTATGGGCTTGGCCTTATAATGCTTCCAGTCAGTCATATGGCTCGAGCAGACACAGCCAGGGGGAAGCCGAGAGGGAACTGAAAGGAAATAAAGCACCAAGCAGAACAATACACAGTAAAGAGGATGTGAAGCTAAGGATACAAGTCCTAGATAATAATGTTTTGCCCTTTCATTCTTTTTATTTTAGGAAAATGCGTGTGGCAAACCTTCTCGAACCAATAATAACAGCAATCAAGCGCTTATACGTATTTTAAGAGGCTGTTGACACCGTTTTTGTGACTACAACTGCGGCTCTGCAAAACAAGAACCCACTAACCCTCTTTGCCTCAGTGTTGCATCAGAAGCATGACCGCTAGGGGATTACACATTAGGGCCTGCTAAGGCTGCCTACTATAACTCATACTCACCGACGGAGAGGTGAGCACGCAACCAGGCATTATGGCCTCTGCAGAAACGAGAAGTGGACTAAAATACGTCGAAACGCACTCCTTGAGGTCATCCATGTTTTCAAAACTTAAAATCCCACACTCTTGTCTGTTGGTCACACCTTATAAGCTCATCAGACAAGTCATACTGGTCCCTTCTCAAAAAAACAATCCCACATCTTAAAATGGTGTGGCGTCTATGTAGAGGAAGTACTATCAGGCCCTTTACACTGTTACTGATTAATTGCGCTGTTATATAATGTCACAGAGCCAAAGTGTTTTAACAAATCATAGTCCATATTCTGAATTCAAGACAAATAGCTTGTGTAAATGTGGGCGTATGTAGGATCGTGTTATCAGTAAGGTATCACTAACTTGGCGTCACAAGACCTGGATTGGCACGAGAACAAGGAAACTAGCTCAAAAACTTGCTTGGCTTTTCCTGATCAGTGTGGCCTGAAACTCACAGCCAAACAATATGCCTTTAGTTTTAAAACAGTGAAAGCAGCAGAAAAGAGACACATGACTTCCGATGACCAGAAAACACATTTTAAACACGTAGACATATTTTGAAGTCAAGCCAACAGCTAATGGCTCCTTGGCGATCAACTTGAGTGATAGAGGAGTGATACACAGAGTGTGTGGGTTGTTCATTTACTTTTCTTCAGAGAAACACAAGGGCCAGTGGTTTACATGCCCTCTTTCATCACATATTAGTGGACAACCGCCCTTGACCAAGAATGACGAAATAGTCACACATGTTCCAAGGCAGCCTTTTTAGGCCCTCATCAGTCAACTGTGTACTTCCACTGACCCCAACTTATGGCAGGTTTAGCTAAACACTACAAATGCGAGGCCATTTCACATGAAAAATAACCCAAGTTAAACATCTTATGTTGCCTAGACTGAGCTTATATGGTTCTTTGAAGTGTCAAAACAGCAAAGACGGGCAAAAGTGAACCATTCCGTGCGGTTATGAACTTGTCTTTATCAGATAGCTTCTAGTATCACATGCTTAGAGGAAGGGGGAGAAGACAGTTTCGAGAAAACACTCGAGAAAGTCTTAGTTTCCTCTTTACAGCACCTATCCGGGTGAGAACAGCGTCCTTTTATTCAGAGTAACCGCACAAGCGCAGAGATATCAACCTGCTTTTATAATAAGTCTGGTTTTATTTCCCGTGGAGGAAAAGCGTCACCAGTGAATGACTTGCAGAACCGAGAGCGTTTCAGAGGGCAACCTTCATATCTCTAAATAAAGAAAGCCAGGCTGTTTTTGGCGAGGTCTTTCCCACGCCGAGGCTGTCATGTTTACATTATAACATGTTAACTACGCCACAACCGACATGTCAGTGCGTATTGATCATTTAATTCCGCACAGCAGACACAAAAAGTTTGGTCAAACTACAAGCGCGTCACTAACTCCATCAGATAGCGTACAAATAAGTTTACAGTCAATGTCAGGTTTGTTACGTCCTGTGGCTGCGTTTGACAAACACTCTCATTTACCTGTTGACCGGAATGCATCACCTCCATTTCCATCGTCATGGAGATCCCGCCGTAGAGAAACGCCTTATGATGGATAAATGTGTGTTATTCCTCAAATGGCAGATTAAAATGGCGAGTGGTCCGGTGCCGATAGAGTCCGTCGCAGTGGCTGAGCTGGAACACTGCTTCCTTATAATCTAATGAACATTACGGAAATGATGGCCCTGCCTACTGAGCTGCTGCGCCGGCCGGGATCGTCCCCCTCGCGCCGGCCTATGAGGCGTCAAGGGCTGTGCGTGCATGCGTGAGGAGCCCGCGTGGACGCGTCCACTCTCACTCGGTTCCGTTAAACGTTGGAATCCACATTTAGAGGTGTTCAAAACGTTTTATTGGCCTTTAAGGATGCCGATAAGCGTGATTATAAATGAAATACATTGATTAAAAAAAAATTATCTGACAAATAGGCTGATAATAATAATTATAATAGGCCTAATAAAGCCACTATAACTTTAAATTCATTTTTTATTTTTATTTTTATTTTTAAAAGTAGCTGCCTATAAACCAGCCTTTTGGGGGGGGGGGGGGGGGGGGGGGGGGGGGGGGGGGGGGGGGGGGGGGGGGGGGGGGGGGGGGGGGGGGGGGGG
>JAQLOL010000005.1:12401883-12417556 GCA_029783665.1 Naso thynnoides | reverse complement strand
CTGTTGGAGAGGAATACTCTTCCTTTTCCAGTTAGTTCTTAGAATATTTTTTTCCTTTTTTAAATGAAATGTCCAAGGATGAAGGAGTAGTTTGGAAAGTCCTCTGCAAGAAATTTGTGATTTGGGGAAGAAAAAAATTACTGAGCTTGACTTGAGTTACAGAAATGTTTTGATCAAACTCTTTACTAAACAAAGTTGAAATGCACATGTAGTTACTTCAAGCCTTGATCTGGTTCACAGACTACAAACTGATCAGCAATTATCAACGTATTTCCTAATGATATCTTCTATCATCTTCTTTTTTTGTCCATCAGATATTAAAAACAACCAAATAAGATAAGCCTAGTAAATTTTCAGTTAAGTCACTGGTAATAAGGTCACACTGAACAGCATCTGTTTCTTCTACAGAACCTGGTAATTATGAAGAGATATTGATGACTGCAAGTCAGCTGCCTAATGAATTCAGATATTGATCCAGCGCCTGTGCCTTTTGACAATGACCCTCCCGTCTCCCGGCCCTCATTCAATAGCAACACAATGGGCTCCAGCTGTGAGATCAGCCATTCTATATCAGCTAAACACCCATCCATCGGCACAGGTAAACACAGTCATCACACTCTGATTCTGAGGTGTGTTGTGTCTTCCGAAAGAAAATATATAATAACTGTTGTTTTCAACAGTTTGATGAATGCACATGTAATGATTTTAAGGGATTAGTGCCACAGACATGCACTTCTACACTTCAATATCCAATCAAATGAGGAGTGTAATTATCTATTGATTAGAACTAACTATTGATTTAATCATCTAAAGCCTTATAGCTATAATTCAAGCCTCAAAACTAATGTTCAGGTTAACAGCTTCCTGTAATATGTTTACTCAATAGTTTGGATTTTTTAATTATTTGATTACTGATTCTATATCCACTGAAGACACATTCATCTAATGTTAGATGACCTTGTCCTTACGAGGAATCACACTTATGCCATAGTTTATCTGTATTGCTTCCTCACTTCATTTATAGTTTTCCAGTCTCTGGTTATTGATATGTTGTACACAAACAGGAAACACAATCCTGTGTTGCTTGCAAAATCTGTCGACTCATGTTGCCAAATGTTGTGGTGTGGAGGTCGAGGTTACCACTGGGCTCCACATGGCTTAAGGTTAGGCTGTTCAGCCATGATCAATAGGGTTAAGGTCATTAACATGTTATGAATAACGCGAGGCCCTGGGAAAGCAGAGCAGAGGCCCAAGGAACTGGGCTCTGATTGGCTGGAGCTTGTCCCTAGGAGAGGCCACCCCCTACTGACCTCAAAGGTCATTAAAAAAGCTGATGACCTCTAACCTCCTGCCAAAATGGTGATGGAATATATTTTAAGTTCGCATAGACTTCAACTGCTCAAATATTAAAAGTGTGTCATGTTAAAGCAAAAACAAACATCAATATTAGCATAATGTTCATGTTCAAAATCAGTACCATCATGTCAAAAGCTGAGGACAGTCCAGTCAAGTTTTTGTATTGGAGGCAAGTCCTAGATTTAGTTCCTAAATTCATGTCACTAGCAGGTGAAATTTAAACAGTAAAGTACATACCAACTATTTTTTTAGCCAGAACTGTTTTAAAACTACAATGACTACTAAACACACTAAAAGGGTACTTGTCTTTATTTGAAGCATCTTTTATTTACAGCAACACCCCCCCCCCAAAAAAAAAAAAAAAAATCAGAAAAAAAACACGCCACCATTTCCATTTGAACTCCGTCATCAGAAGAGTTTTGATTGGTGCATAGCGCCCCCTGCTGGTTACCGTGCCCGGTGTGGAGCTGGAGGCCCTGGGGCCCTAATGTCCCGTGGAGACACTAAAGGCATCCACTGACCACCGGAAGATAGTCCCAAAGCTTTGAGGACACAAATGGACTTTGGTCAATGGTGGAAAAACAAACATTCCAGGAATGTTTAAGCAGCAAAACTTGATTACAAGTTACAGTCCCGCATTCAATATATTACTCAAGTGAAAGTACGCCATCTAAGTAGGCCACTCAGCAACAAAATGTTCTTAAGATGAGGTATAGCCAGTAGTAGGCCTAATTTTAATGCCTTATCCTCCCTGTCAGTGTGTTTTAGCCAATTATAGTTTGGATAATTAGCCTGTTATTAATGCTTTGTTTTATGCAAGTCGTACTCAAATGTTGTAGCCTAGTTGGTGGAGTTAGAGCTCATTTACCAAGTGAACTACAATACTGTAATCAAATAGTGGTAATAAACTTGGGCCACAGAGTAAAGTGTACAAAAGAAGTGGAGAATAGCTTTATACATTTACATGTTCCAGGCCAGTTAACTCAAATGCTATTTGGATGTACTTGTGCTTTATTTGGATGTTTTTATTTAATGATATAGCCCACATCATGCTCCCTCCTTTCTCCCCACTGGCCTGTAGGCCTACATATTTTGGCCTGTGTGACACTTTGCAGAATGTCCAGTTACTCTGCAGGTTAAGATTTCTACAAACACATAATCATTATGGCTGTAGGATAGTGTGAGGCAGTGCTACACTGTCACTGAAAACACTCAATGATAAGTAGGCCTACAAATTTGAAATCATTTCTCTACTCAAATATCTCCACTTTCTGCTATTTTATTCTTGTGCTTTCGGACTGCAATAATGCGCTCTTTACAACATTTATTGAACTGCTATAATGACTTCAACTTACAGATTAGGATTTTGCTTACAAATCATGTAAAGAGTATATAAGCTATGTTCCAGTGAATAGATTAAATTGCCCCAAAGTATGCCTACATACGGACATTAAAATCAACTGCACCTTAACAGCTGGGCCCACAAAAAAAGGCTTGTGTGTCAATAATGCATCCAATCACATTTTCTCTGATAATATTACTGTATTCTAGAGCATAAGTACTTTCACTTCTCAGTTTTTGTTTACTTTTACTTCACTGAGGTTCATGATTGAGGAACTTTAAGAGTCTAAACTGTGAATTAACATTTTATTTTTGACTTTAAAATATAGGGACAATACTTTTACCACAGGTGCAATAGATCAAATAACTGAATAGCTGCTAGAACATTAAAAATTCACTTTTACTAATGCAACAATAATAATGATAAACCAATTTAATAGGCCTAGTATAGGCTGGTGTAATAGTAGCTATAGATTGAATGACTTAAATTAAGTGAGCTAACTTTACTTATGATAATCATACTCTTGAACTCTCATTAAAAATTGAAGGCAAAACTTTAAATAGACTTATTTCTCCTTTGCTTTAGGTTTATTGCCTCTTTTTTTTTTACTTTTAGTCTACTTTTCTCATCGCATTCAAACAGTCTTTTTTCATTCTGATGTGCCTTTAAGTGAAAATGTTCAACTTCAAATGACCTCGCTTTCAGTCGGTCCGAGATTGGTGCCATTTTTTGAAGTAAAGTCTCATAAAATCCTCAAGTTGAACAAATGTGAGCTGTTCTGACACCTCAGCGTAAGAGAGAGGTCCGATCGAGATCTAATTAAGTGCCTTTAGAAAAATGTCAACGTAGTAAGACAGACTTAGTCCAGCCTCCGGCACCTATCTGTAAAGAGCCTCACACTATAGTGCAGCTCACTGTGCCACAGCGTGAAATTACGCTAAAAAAGCCTGTTTTTTTTTTCTCTCTCTCCCCTCATGCGCGCTCATGAGCACGCGTTCACGTTTGGCAGCTCCACGTCGACATTCTTCCAGCTGCATATAGTGAACTGCACAGGACTGGGGGAAGGAAAGGTAAAAGCGGCGGTAGCCACCTTACGATTAGAGCGCTGCAAGTTCCCAGACGGACACCGACCGCAGTGAAATCAGGCCTTTTGCACTGTGAATCCAGCGATGGCCTGCAATGTCCTCACATCGCTTTTGCATTTAAGAATCAAGACTACTTGCTCCTCGTGTTTGATTGCAGCTGGTCCCTTGCGTCTACCTTTATCAGGTACAGTATGCCTTGCAGAACTTACTTTGCCTTGATTAGAAGACATCTTATGTTTGGTGATTGCCATTGTAATGAGTGAGACGTGAAATTGTGCGTTTTGTTGCATTATTTTGCACTTCTGAAGTTGCTGTCACTTGATGTGGCAAGTGTCCTAACTCCCCTCAAACTGACAGAATTGAACAGTCCTGGAGCTTTCTGTTCTTTTCCTCATTGCTATCGTTTCTGTGTACATTGCTCAGGGAATGGCTCATTCTGCTTCGAAAAGTTGTTCGAGCTCAACAGGTAGATTCAATGACACAGCAGCAGTGGAGTGAGATACTCCAGTGAAGTTAAATATATCAGCCAGACTGGGAACTACAAACATGTCAGTTCACTCCAGACTGGCTCAGATGTTAACTTTGCAACCAGATGGTCAAGCTTCAAGAGGTAAGTGAAGACATTTTAGGACGGTTTTTGGTAGAATGTACTCCAGGATTGACTACTACACATGCCCAAATGAAATGTAGTCTTTTAATTATTTTGGTAGAGCTGACAATGTGTAGAAGACTCCATTTGGCCTGCTTTACCTGTGTGACTCCAGGGAGGACCCACCACACCGCAAGCTACTCTGTAGGCCCAGTCCTTAAAGCAGTCAGCTGTATACTTCTTCTATAGTCTTACTCAAATTAAAGCAGCTGTTTTCTCTAATGTTTTAACATGAAGTCAGTGCTATCGACCTGGATGTCGTGTTTTCTTTGCTTTGTGTGTCTCGCTGCAGGTTAAAGGAGCACCCAGTCGTGAGCAGAAGGTCCTGCACAAGGACAAACCTATGAGGTGGCACTGTGGCTTTCCAAATAAAGTTCTGTGATACACTCAGACTCTGATTGCTCGCAGTCAGTGCATTACAGAACTTTGTTTTGGGAGTTAATACATTAACCTATGGGACATAAAGCCTCAGACATCCGGACGTTAAGTTTACAGCAGCTGTAATATTCTTGTTGGAAAAATAAACCGGTTTCTCAAATAAAGTTTTTTTTTCTGTTTGAAACATTTTTCACAGCCTCTGTGTTTTCTAAAAACTTTAACCAGGGTTCATTTGTGTTCCGAGGAAGCAATATTGTTGCCTGCCATTGATGTGGAGCGACTTTGTGCTCAATCATTAGCCTACTTAAGAGAATTGCTGTGTGCCATATGGAAACAGTAGTCATGCTGGTCTGATGACTGAGCGGAGCTGAGGCAGAGAGGTAAACAGTGAGGTCACATTGTTTCAAGTTACTTTCAGTTTTTGGAATTACATTACAAATTTTATACAGGAGACAATAATAAATACCCTGCTTTAAGAGGTATAAATAGTCAAAGGCACATGAAGTATGAGTTTGTAGATGTGGCGTACAATCCAAGTAGCATCAAAACTGTAAATTTATAATCTTAGGTTTAAGTTTTCAGTTTAACTCAGATATACAATGAATGAAAAACTGTTTCCATTGACCCAAGTAAAACTAGTTTGATTTTCTGCTGCCTTATTTTTCTAATGTGTTATCTTAGATTTTTAAGCTGTTGAGGGAAGCTTCATTTGTAACCTTCACTTGTTCTCGGTAGATTTATAAACTGTCAAAATATTTGTTTTTACAGACTCCCAGCGCTCTTGAATATTTTAAGAAGCATTTAAAGGGGTGCTAAATTCATTTTGCTATCTGGTAACAACTATGCAAATTGGCTGTAAATTCCAGTCTCAACAGTATGCAACCAGGCGTGTGTTGCAAGGCATGCTGGGAAATACGTAAAATGGTGCATTCAGGTGCTCTTCTTAGGTCCTATTTCAGAATGCAATGAGCTTGTCAGGTGTGTAAATATGTTTAATTCTCTTGTTGAAAAGTTGTAGTCAGTTAATATAGAGAACTAAAATTTTTACTGCCACTTTTATTATGAAACCTACATCAGTTCAAGTAGAAGTCTAATTCATTATATTTTCTCTAACTTAAAAGTAATACTAATTTACTGCTGCTAATTTTATATCCCAAATTTAGGCATGTTTAATTAAATTTTCAACTAAGGTTTAACACGAAAATTATTGATGGATCTAACAATCGCTCTCTTAGGTGATAAAATGTCATATTTCCATTACTTGTTTTGTCCTAAAATCTAGACACCGACGTTACATTCATGTAAGACAATAAAAAGCAGCACATTCTCATCTTTAAGAAGCTATAACCAGCAAATGGGAACCTCCATGCAATTTATCATATGGTTTTATAATAATGCCTTAGTGTCTGGTGTGCTCCCTCTCGTACTCACAAACGTGGCAAGAGATTATTCCAATTTTCCCAGTCGTGGATTTGTGATTTTTTTCCGACAGCCTCTGAACGCAGCGCACTTTCCCTGCGCTGACCTCTGACAGCAGCTCGTGGATCCGCTCCCTCCCTTCACAAACACGGAAGCAGCATGGCGTCCAACAGCAGCGGCGGCGGCTGCTCCGACAGGCAGCGGATTGCACAGCAAAGACTGAGAATAATTGCCGGGCATCTACAGAGATCGGCCGACGATGACTCGGCCGTCCTCGCCGCGGAGTGCAAAGCTCAGGGGAGCAAGACAGATGTCTCTAATGAGAGGAGGACGATGCCGAGGAAGAGGTAACGTTAAGTTAACGTTACAAGGCTGTGGTGGAGCGACAGGGGTCCAGCCTCTGGCTGTAGCTAAATATGAAGTCAAACACAGGGGAATAACATTTAAACAGGAACCAGTCGTGTGTCAAGAACAGCCATTTTTGCTTCCCTTTGTCTTTTAAAGTATAATAACGGGAGGGGGGAGAGGGAGACCCGAGTAAAGCGGTTTTCAACTAGCCTGCTAGCTTACGTTACTTGGCTATAGAGTAGACATTCATTTGCTCCGGAGTGGGTGCGGCTAGGATCTAACGTTGGTATGGTCAACATTCTTGAATTTGGTCAGCTCTGGCTTTTTTCTCCCCGTTTGGTTTATAACGTTATGGACCGTTTAATTTGTCACATGACAGCGTTAATGAGGTGTTAAAGCCCAGCCGAAGTGTTAACGTTAAGGTTACTCAACTAGCCTATCGGTGCCGCCGTTACAGTAACCGTTACATTCACGTGCAGCCGTTACCTGCTGTTTGAGTCATTTTTGTCTCTGTACTTCGCCTTTTTTCACTCCAGAACTAACGTTATCAATGAGTGGTGTGCTTTACCTCAGCTGGCACAATTGCTATGGAAATAACTAAAAAGTGTCATCGCTGTTTTGGGTTTATCCTAAGATGGATTATTCGATGAGGGACATCTTAGAAAAAGCATGTAATTTGTAACATCAGGCGGAGAGGAAAGTGAAACTTCTCTGCCTCTTCCGTTGATCTGATTGGTCAGGACAAGTAGTGGTCTGACTTTTCAGCTGGCAGCATAATTCTTTTTGAGGAAACTCCAGCACACTGTGCTGACATCTAGTGTCAGTCTGAGATAACAGCTGTGGCCACATGTAAATCAGCACACACATTATCATTATTTGGCCTTGTAAAATTCACCCTGTCCTGTTCTGTGATGATAGGATAAATTATTATGTCTTGCAGCCCTGTGTGTTCCCCCAGTTATGCTGAGCTTGTAGTGTCTGTTATATGATGTATGATAGTTGAGGAAATGTAGAACAGAGCTGCAAGTTGTTAAACAATCACAAGGTTTCTCTTTTACCCTGCCTTTTGTTAAATCGTACATAACCACATGCCGTTCCGTAAAAATAAGCTAACAAACAGTCTCTGTTTGTCGGCAAAAGTATCAAGATAAGTTTTCTCAGTTCAACGTGTCTGCAATTTTCCAGACATTCCTACTGCTGCCTTTCTTGCATAGCTAGTTAGGTGATTTCAAAAATCCTGACTTGCAGGTTGTTTGGGGTTCCAGCTCCAGAGTTAATAATAAACCTCCACCACCACCGTGTATGTACTGATAAAAGGCTATCGATGCCATTCCAATGAGTTACATTGACCTACCTTTTATTAGGTCCTCCTTAATAAAGCAAATGCACTTTAATCCACCCGCTCTGCAATAAATCCTACCTTCATGAGGGTTTTTGTTAAAACTTGTCCAGTGTAGCTGTATGTCTGCACATTTAATAAATGGGTGTGCAGCTCCACAATAACCACATTTCATCCTTCAGTCTAATACTGATTTAGATTGTCTACAACATTTATGTGTTGTTTATGTACAAAGAGTAGGCCTAATTTCTATTCAAACATATTTCTACATGCAGCGTAGTGTTAAATGTGTAATGTCACAAAATTAGCACACATTATACAAAAGATGTTTCTTTCTTTATATTGATATAAGAGTGAATTTCAGTTAAGTGGTTCAAGCTGCTGGAACATCATTCACACATAGTTTTATTTTAATGAAAAGCTTGACACCTATTCAGTTCTCCTTTTTTAGTATATATAATGTACTGTTGGTCGTATTGAGACAAAGGTGCTTGTATAGCACAAAATTATGAGTCATAAATCTGCCGCAAAGGACTTCACAATCTGAGCAGCATGTGGCGTCCTCTGTCAGTGGGTCCTCGAGTCTGACAAGGACTCAACAGAACCCGTCCAAAAAATAAATTAAGAGGAAGCTCAGGAAGAGCAACAGAGGAGAGGTCCCTCGACACGGTTTCTAACAGTATTGTGCACTCGGTGACCCCACCTCACACTCACCACATGTATTCATTTATCATGCACTTTTCAGCATGTTTAGCACATAAGACCGCAGATCGCTGTTAGCAAGGATTCATTAAAGTATGACTCAGTGTGCCACTCTCATTTCTACTCTCGCTCTCAATTTATAGGAAACAGCACTGTGGCAGGTATTAATCTTAATTATGGCTTTTACCCCACTGTGGTAGCATCCCATCCCGAGTGACCGATGAGTTATGGCCGCTCTGTGAGTGGTGAGCTGTCCCTTTGCAGAGTAGAAGCACCGCACAACGGCTCTGCACAGTATTGGAGAACAGACAGTGTAGCACCATCTTTGATTGTGGATCATTATAGAATCTCCCTCCACAGTAACAGCAGAGAAGAATTTGCTGCACTCCAATATGGTCGATGATTCTGCAACAAAGAACAAAAACTATGGCTGATGCTTGCGGTTATATGTGCTAAATAATTTGCTCAAATTTTAGTATAACACATGGGTTTAGACCTTGCCATAAAAAACTGAGCAGTATTGAAATTACCAGTGGATAAGAGTGCCTACCAGGGGCCATAAATGGAAAAATATTTTAATGTGCTGGATGGGAAATGACTGTCGGCACAGGGAGTGTCTGCCAGCTTCCTCTGTTGATGAGCATGTCGTTTGAATGTGTCGCTTCTGCCGCTGCATTACAATGTCAACAAGCTGTGTGCAGAGCATCACCCTGGGAAATATTGTTGTAGGGGTGTGTGTCTGCTTCCTCCCATATTGTAAATTTGCCAAGTGATTGCCGGTCCCACCTTGGAGGAATGCAAAAGCTGTGAATGACTGAGTAGAATGAGGAGACTTCTCTCAGTGAAATGCTGTGTGTGTATACTGGTTTTTGTTACCTATTTAGGACCTTTTCTGGCATAAACACTGACCTTGTGAGGACCAGTAGTCCTCATGGGGACCAAAGACCGGTCCTAATGCGGCATGAGTTGATTTCTAAGGTCCTGGCTAAGTTTAGGGGTAAAGTTTGAATTGAGGTTAGGTTAAGGTTAAGGTTAGGCTAAGGTGGCATAAATTGGTTAGGGTAAGGGTTCATTTTAGGATGTACAAATGATTGGAAGTCAATATAAAGTCCTATCAAGAATATTTGTGCAAACTTGTGTGTGTGACACATATCATAATGTCAGCAAGGACTTTCCTTCTTCCTCTTGCCTTACCAAAATTGTCATGCCAAAACTAGTGTCAGTTCAGAGGGACTAAGTCGAGAATGTGCCAGGTCACTACTAGAGAAATAATCTTCACACTGGCTCTGATGGTATTTAATGTCATGTCTCAACTTCCAACTTCAGTGTAAGGTGCATGAGTTGACTTAACCTCGGCCAATATTTGTTTTTCCACAGGCAGGAGATTATGAAGTGGAACGGCTGGGGATACAGCGATTCAAGATTCCTCTTCAATAAGAAAGGCCAAGCAGAATTTACTGGCAAAAGGTACTGTATAATATCAACTACTGTAAGTGCTCTTACATATAGTATTTATGCTCACCTGCTGATGAATTAGAGAAATCAGCCAGTGTTGTTGGGTCTCATTTACAGCCTCAAATCTTGTCTTAGCACATCCCACACGTCAAGCTTCAACACGCACACAACTGGGTGACTTGAAGCAGAAATTATGCATGGATCATTTTCACAGCCCATAATATGAATCTAGCTTTTGCAATCAGTTGTTGTCTCCATCCTACACTTGCAGCAATGTGGTGCTACTGCCACCTGGTGGTTGGCATTTAAACTGTTTATTGTCACCAGTGAAGGTCAGTGGTTGTGATTTTCTGCTTTCCTGGACTCTGTTGCTCATAAACAGAAACCACTTTCCAGTCGGTTAAAAAATGGACCATATTATGTTAGAGTAAACACAATTTTTTACTGACCGTTTGAGGAGGAAAAAGATTTAGTTTGGGTGTCCTTTGTCCTCACTCTCACTGAATATGGCTCCATTTGCAGCAGAGAGAATGACTTTTTCCCAGTCTCTCATGCCAAGAGAAGAGGTTTAGATAAGCCTTGTTTTTTGTAATCATGAAATGTCAGGTTCATTCATTTATATAGTGCTAAATCACAACACAAGTTGTCTCAAGACACTTTGAAGGTACTTTATTGGTTACATTTGGAGTGCACAGTGAAATGTATTCTCTTCATCTAACCCCCCTCTGAGGAGCAGTGGGCAGCCACAGCGTAGCGCCCGCGGACCAACCCCTGATCTTAGCCAGTACCTCGGCCAACGGTACGGACAGGAGATAGACCTAACACATGTTTTGATGGCGGGGGGAAACCAGAACACCCGGAGGAAACCCCCAGAAACATGGAGAGAACATGCAAATTCCACATGGAAAGGTCCCGCCCAAGCTGGGAATCGAATCCATATACATATAGAGGCCTCACTCTGTAATTTACACAAACCCAAAAACTGACAGCAGTCCCCACATGAGCAAGCACTCATTTACATTGGTAGGAAAAAAAACTTTCTTTTAAGCCCTTGAGAAGGCAGAAACCTTGAAACAGAACGGGACTGAGATGAAACCGGCTGGGTTGAGGGGGAGATAGAGAGAGAGACATGTGACTTTGGAAGAAGTAGCCTTGCTTTTCCTATTGTAAACGGGCACATTGTGCATGAGGGTATGTTTTGGGTAACAGGCTGAGCTGAACAGGATGTTGCACAGCGAATGGTTTCCTCCTGTGCAGGCAATCCCCACAAACCACTTTGCGCCCTCTCAACTGAAAAACTACCTGGGCGGCGTACAGTAACCGGGGCTGGGGCGCAGTTGAATGAATGTCAGAGCGACTGCGCTCTCCTCCTCCACACTCACTGTGACAGAGGCTTTTTTATTAGAGTGTGTTTCATGGTCTCTTGGACAAAGGCACACCACAGTCCCCTGATGGGCTGGCCCAGGCTGTGCCAGCAGCTCAATTATGCAAGGGATGGCGAGGGCGATCACAGGGACAGCACTGTCGCTGCTGCTCTGCTTGCCTAATAACCTCATTGGACTCAAACCTCACACTCTATTCTTATTAGACACAGGCCTGGTTTTCCAAATGAATAAGCCCAGTCAAGCATTTAGATGTTTTTTATTGAGGGCTTTGACTGCAGCTACAAGAAATCACGATTGCATGGTGCTTGGTAGGGGTGGGAATCTCCAGAGGCCCCACAATATGATGTTGTCATGATATTGCGATATGTTGGGTTTTGTGAAATCATATATCGTGATTTTCTCAGTTTTTTGAACAGCAAATCATTTTCCCAATGTAAAACACTGTCATCATCGTCTGTTTCATCCAATATGATCCATTTTTCAGTCTGTTTTAATACATTTTTATTGCATTTTTTCTTACCTCACCAGCGAGCATTTAGCACCATCTAGCGGACTGAAATGTCAACTGATTTTTTTATTATTCTATTACACAAAAAGTTGAGTTTGTGTTTGCAACATTTATTAAGAATTTATTCAATAAAATATGGATACTTGATATCTATGAATCAATACAATATCGTCACACAAAATATAGTAATATATATATATTTTTTCCCCCACCCAGTGCTTAAGGAATTTCCTTTAACGGCTGTTGACACAATCTGTTCTTCTCTTCACAATGCAGATATAGACTAAGTGGTATGATCATCCCGGGTCTGAAAGATTGGTTTGAAAGCACGTTTGGAGCCAGTCTGCAGCATAAAACTCCAGCAACAGTGAGTGTAATTCATATTTATTTGTTGTGCCTGGCAAAGAAGAGCACATAATCACAGTTAGCGAAACCACAGATGTTTGTTTTGTTGCAGCCCATTCTTGCCAGCAGTGCTGTGCAGCCTCCCACTCTCAGTGAGGCCTTCGTGGAGGAAGTGAAATCCGCAGGTATTCCCTTCTCTCACGACACAGAGGACCGGGTGTTTCGTGCACATGGTAAGGCATGCTGAGAGGAGACTTTGGACATTCCCAGCCCAAAATCACCCACTTTGTCCGATATTTCAGCAGGATTTTTAATCAAGCGTCAGTGTCTTTATTTAAGTGTAATCCCCTCCCTGTGTTTTCTCCCAGGCCATTGCTTACACGAGATCTTTGCTCTGCGGGAAGGGAAATTTGGTCGCGTTCCAGATATGGTGGTGTGGCCAAGTGAGTTCAGAAGCTGTGTTTTTATAGCTGTGTTTTTCTCCTCCCACGTAGCAGCGCTGATCCCCCTGCCGGCTTTGGTGATTTAAAGGGTTAATCTCTGCAGAGGCAGGGATATTAATATGTATGAGTGGAGGCTTAATAAGAAGCGTCAGGGGGAGGACGGTTGACACCCAATACGCCGTGGTCTGTCCCTGCACAGTACACCCATGAATTACGATTCTGAGATTGGTTTTCTTGTTGTTATGGCTGGCACTATTTTATCATGCAAATGAGTGTTGACTGATGGTTGAAACTTGATTAGCAGCCTCCCAAATGGACAGCAAATCTCCAAGCAACTGCACGTATTGTTTCATCCGCGCCCGCACCAAATTTTTAATTTAACCCACCCGGCAAATACACATTTGCCATGTATCTAATAGATATTTTGACATGTAATTTACATTCCTCAGTGGTCTTTCCAAGTCAAGCTGTGTTTTTTAAGTGGAGGTTTAGTTTGTTGAACTGTAATCCACAGGCCGACGCTGTGTGTTTAATTGGATGGCAAAATGTAGCAGAATGCAGGCGGTTCTCGCTGCCTCTGAAAGCACTTGAGGCCAGTCGAGCACATCCATGTAGGAAGGTATTGCTACGCTTCCTACCCGCTCACCGCTCCAGTGTGAATGGATGGGGGCTCCGTGATTGGCTGAAGCAAGTCTGTATTGATCCAGCACATCCCACCCCAGAGAGCGTGGCTTCATGCAGTTTGACTCCGCCTGAGGAAAGCCCCGGGCAAATCAGAACACACCCTGCCTCTCTGCCGCTCCCCCACCTCTAATGGCTCAGACCATATACATTTATTTATTGTCTTCTATATACAGAGTCTTATGTGCCATTTTTTATCTCCTTTGCAATGTGTCTACCACTGCTTATTATGTGAACGCTTAATTTATGAATGCAATAGAGGAGGGCAAATGAAAACGTTTTCTTTATGATGGCCGCTAATTTTTAAAATGATACTCCATGTCTTTGCAGGCTGCCACAGTGATGTCGTGAAAATTGTGGAGCTGGCCTGCAAACATAATGTTTGTTTGATACCATATGGAGGTGAGTCAGGAAGTCAGTGACTCTAATCAGTATAAGTAGCTGTCACTTACTGTATACAGCAGGTCACTCAATGTGTATTCATATTTAATGTGCCTTAACATATATATTATTATTTCCATGACATGTTTGTCAAATTCCTTTTTTTGTGGTGGATGCTGTGCAGAATCTTATGTCTTGCTGTTTGTGTTTTGTACTGGAAAAACATTAAGATATTACCTGCTGTGTCTTTAATCTGAGCACATGACACAATCTCAATGTCTGCAGTCACTTTCACCACTTTAAAATATAACATTATTTGTGTGTGTGTGTGTGTGTGTGTGTGTGTGTGTGTGTGTGTGTGTGTATTAAAGCCATGTACACACTGTGTGGTGTGGTATATTTAAGTGGTCATTCGAAGACTTCTCTACTGTGACTTCTACTATAATTGTTGTTTTTTCCCCCACTCAGGAGGAACTAGTGTCTCCAGTGCCCTAGAGTGCCCCCCAGAGGAAACTCGCTCCATTGTTTCTCTGGATACTTCACAGATGGTACGTAAAAAACAGTGTCTGTAAGTTCAAATGTCTTTTACATTGAGTTGTGGCTGAACTTTCCAGATTTGTTTTCTTTTTCAGTAAACTAGATTATAAAGTAAATTTTGATGGCATTCTTTTTTGTATGTATTTTTCTGTATTTCAAAAATTGGCATACAGCAGAAGTTACAACAAAGATATTAATAATATCAAATCAGTGCAAGTTTCAGAGTATACAGCTGTTAGAGAATAATGGAATCAGCTGTTATGCAAAGTTCAGGTGTTGGATTTGGTATCCAGAATTAAAACATAGCATCAGAATATCTCTGTACATATTTATACGTTATAGCATTTGCTTTTTGACTGAGCATCTTAATACATTATTTGCATTCACTGAGGTGTTTTCTTGTTTGTTTGTTTGTTTTTCATAGCTGAGCATACTTTCCTTGTGCCACAATTTGGGCTACATGCAATTGCATAAAGGAACAATATATTTGTTATTTAGTTTATTTAACAGGAAACACCTGCGATTTTCAGCAGTTTTGCTAATTTCCATCTGCAGTCTCTTGTCAATAAAAATTATGTATACAGACAATACAGAGAAACACAGGAAACACATATAATACATTACAAAATACACATTGTTATCACCACCACACAGAAAAATTAATCAATGTTGTTGTCCTTGTTGGCTTTTTTCTGGATGTTATGTCAATTTTCCAGAGAAAATGTGCTACATGCTAAAAATATTTTCAAGAATTTTATATCACATAGTCAAAAGAAACTGTCTTTTGACTTTCTGATTCTGATGGGGAGGAGGTTCTCTATGTTAGACATCAACTCGGGCTCAGTAAAATTGTGATGGGCATTTTTAAAAAGTTTGCTTCGTGTAAGGGAGACACAGTTTAATTCTTTTTCTTTTAAACATGATTTATTTGTCAATTGGGCAACAGCCTTTTAACTTAAAAGGAATCCCAAGCATGGCAACATAAACATGATAATGTTTTAATAGGTGTGGTATAAAATGGTGAATATTGTCAGCAGTACAGTGCAGCCCTTTGATCACGGTTCAGATAGAGGTGATATATATAAGGTGTCTGGATGCCGCTAGCTTACCACTCGTTGAGTTTGGTGCCACAGACACCAGTGACCAGCGTTCTGTGTCAGGGGTCAGGGGTGAGCTGGCTCCAGTGGAAGCACATGAAAGGAGCAATGTGGTTGGAACATAAAGTTTATTACCTCTGGAGAATAATTGATGGCAGGTGTGAAATGACCTCCTGCAGGTAGGGGTAGGCTGCATGCCCAGCGGCACAAATAAGAGGCATAT
>JAQLOL010000005.1:12379187-12401783 GCA_029783665.1 Naso thynnoides | reverse complement strand
TAAGAGGCATATATTTGGAATTAGATGTTAAATTGAGTTTAACCTTGAGGAAAGTGTCTCTGTCCCGAAGCCCCTCTGCACACATTTATCCTCAGACATGTGACGGTCAGGCTAGAAGGACAAAACTTCCACTATTGTGAGCAAACTGTCACGAGACTGTTTACATGAACTGCTGTTGAGTGCATTGCTCATGTCACATGACAAAGAAAGGTGTTACGACATATTTTTTATTTAGAGATTGTAATCTGCATCAAATGAGTGTTGTGTATTTATGTCTGACAAAGGAAACATCTGGTTTTAGAAAGTATTTTTTTGCATACTATGTGGCATGAAGCATTTTTGGAGAATGTTTCATAACCTCTTCAGTCATCTTGTTTGTTTTTTTCATTCACAGAACCGCATTCTTTGGATAGACGAGAAAAATTTAACTGCCCACGTGGAAGCTGGCATCATCGGTCAGGAACTGGAGAGATTGGTAAGCACTCCTCATCCATCCATCTTCATTCACCGAAAATGCTTACATTGCTGTACCGTAAAAATTTGTGCCAACGTTTGAGCTCTGTGACCCATTAGGCTGCCCGATGCACAGTCACATTGGTACTGTCTGCTCTGTGGATCTAGCAGGGGTTAGGAAGGAGTTTGAGCAGAGCGCTGAAGGGGAGAGATTAGAGAGCGAGGCGGCGGTCATGAGCAGATGGCACCATCAAGCTAATTCAGAAAAATGGAGAAGGCACGGGCTTTTGATGTAGAGGAATGCGTGAGCTGCATTTAAAGCAGACTCCACCTCTGCATTTAGAGTGGGCCGTTTTGATGGAGCAGATGGGTTTGCATCACAAACTGCCTTCCAGGGGAGCGCTGTGATAAAACCAGGCCTGGCTAACCCTGTCCTGTGCTTCTGTTCAGGGCTGTTGTTGTATTTTAAGATCTTTAGTGTTATTACTATCAAACATTCTGCTCTGAAGATGCAATCTTTCGAGGGTTGAGCAGCCTTGAGGAGAATGTGTAGATCATCAGGTTCCCACACATTCTCCTCAAAGCCGAATGGATGGTGCATGTGATGAAGGTTGCTGAGACTAATAGCTAAGAAGTTACATACAGTGTTTAGTGTATTATGTGGGTCTGTGGAAGCTGCATGTGTAGCCATCTGTCGTCAAGACTGAGACATGTCTGTAGAAACACAGATTTACATACAAATGTAGAAGTTTCTGTTATAGTAATGTAATGATAGCATGTCACAACATGAAGCATGTAATATAACATCAGTGATCCAGCCAAGCAGTGGAATATGTATCTACCCAAATAAAGCACTGACTTATTTATTTTTTTTAGCTCTTTCCTCTTAATGTATTTTAAGCCATTGTTTTTGCCTTGCAGCAAAACGAGAACAGTGAGCTGTAATTATTTTTTTCCCTTTGCATGTTCTTTCTTTTTTGCTTGTTATTAAAACATTCTTGTGGGTTTCCGGCATCATTGTCCTCCAAACATTTTTGTCCACTTTGAATCGCAGCAACAAATGCAAGTCCTCTTTCATTTTTTCGCAGCTTAATGAGAGCGGTTACTGTACGGGGCATGAGCCAGACTCCATGGAGTTCAGCTCCCTCGGGGGCTGGGTAGCAACCAGAGCGTCAGGCATGAAGAAGAACATCTACGGCAACATTGAGGACCTGGTGAGCTGCACGCCCTCCCCTTGACCTTTCTGCTCATGTTTGTTTGTTTGAGTCACAGTACAGTCATTAGAAGGGAAATTATTAGCAAGTTTTTTGGACTTTTCCCTTCCCTCCAAAATGCGGTGGTCAAAGTATCAACTATGAAATTCATACATTCATACATATTTTTTCATACAACTTTCATACATTTGGAGTACATGATATCTAATTGCAAACATTATTAAATCTGTAAAAAAAAAGAAAAAAAAAGAAAAGAAAAGTATGCAACTGTTTTTGTCTGTTAAGAGTTTGCTGTGTGCTGTTTTTCTGCCTGAATAGGTCATCCACATCAAGATGGTAACCCCACGAGGGGTGATTGAAAAGAGCTGTCAGGGCCCTCGCATGTCCACAGGGCCCGACATTCACCACTTCATCATGGGCTCAGAAGGTTTGCTTCCTTTTGCATGTGACTTCAGTACAGCAGAGCATGTGGGCACGTGTGTGAGTGTTGGTGTAAAGTGTGCACGTCTGCTAGTCTTTGTGATAAAACTGTAACATCCGGATGGTTCCCATGCTCTGGGCTTCTTACACATTAACCAGCTCCGGTGGAAAAGTGATCTGGAGGGGTGTTAGTCAGGAACCAGCAAGTGTCCTCCCCACCCCATCTGCAGTGCCCTGTCCTTGTGAAAGCCCACAGAGAATACTGCCATATGCCAGGTTCCCCCCTACATAATGAGGAGGTTCAGAGACTCTTGGCATCGCTATGTTAAACAGCTGTGGATGCAAACTTTATATTTGCCCTACAAAGCCCAGCAATCTGCTCCCTGACTGAGCTGGGATCAGTGCAGAATTCTCCATTTATAATCATTAAAAGTGATTTCAATATCAGGACGACCTCCACTGTAGGAGATCAAAAATCAAATGTGTTCAAAATATGGTAACAACTGAGTTTCACCTTTATGAAAATATTCTAACTTGTTAATATCATTATTAACAGTTTTCAGTGAGTGATTAATGTGCTTTAGTTATGCTGAGTTGCTTTTTAAAGTAATTTTACCAGTAAAACATTTGCATGAATACATGGTTTAAAAAATGCATGTTGTCATCGACTTGTGCAGTAGAATCTTTGTGTGACAGTCGATCTAAATCTGTATAAATTGGCCACAATTGGGCCTCATGTATTGGGAAACATCTGTCATGTTTATCACATGTTATTTAACTCAGCCATATTTATTTTTAACCTGTTAGCTAATTGCTAACCTGCGTAAGTCAGTCAGTATGAACAGAATTTCATTATGCCTGAAGGATGTTTGCTGTAAGTTATAAACACAGGGGTCGTGCAGAGTTCCTGTATTTCCCCTTAACTTTACTTCCCCCAGAAGTCCAATTTGCAGGACGGTGATTTGTTTGAGTGTCCACCAATATATTTTGTGTCAAACAACTACACTAGAATCCAGGAGTAGTTGTATTTACAGTATTAACTGTACTGTGAGAGGGAGGGTGTTTATATAATGACCTCTTCACCCACATTAACCCATGTACATGCATGTAGAATATTTGCAACCTGGTGAGTTCATGAAAGGAGAAACCTATTTGCAGTCAGTCTGTGTTGAAGATTGAAAACTCATCAGATCATTTGTCAGTAAGCTGTAAAGGCTGCAAAGTTTTCAGCTTTTAAAATAGGTGCTATAATTTTGACCCGTTTTGGATCACTGAAAGTAAAATAAGTCACCAGTCTGCTTGTAAATTCAGATAAAAGCATAGTTCTACTGTACTGGTTTTATTTCCAAACATGCTGTTATCATTCCTTTATATTGAACATATCTGCTGTTTACTTGATAAAGTCATGAAATAGAAATAAAAGAATGAACAGCTTTCATAACAGCCAGGCGATCCTACCCGATAATCCTGAAAATGTATTTAATGTGTGTAAAACATTGTTTTATAGCAAACTTTTGGAACAATAAAAGAAAACTGGGTGTGTAACTTTTGTCCATGATAGCGGGTTAAATGTTTGAAAAAACCCAGTAAATAAATAAAGGCTAAGAATAATAGTTGCAATTTCAGATTGCAAGCACATAAAGTAGGCAATGTGAAGACTGTACACTTGTAGCTGGTGCTGTAACAGAGATGAGACGGGACCACACGGCTCTGAGAGCTCATGTACTTCTGGGAGGCCCAACAGTGGGCCTGAGAGGTCACACCATCTCACAGTCTCATTAAAATTATCTACCTCCTCACCCAAGAAACAGCATCCTGCAGCCTGACAGCAGGCCACAGCAGCAACACCACACACCGCACTAAAAACCCCAGATATGCTCAGCATGTTAAGTGGAATGCATCCATTTTATCAGAAATTACTGTGAAAACGGGAGCTTCTCATTCACGGCACAACAACAGGGTCTTTATATCTCTCCGACCTTGAAGTAGCCTGAGTGCAAAGTAAATTCTTCTTTCTCGCTTCAACCAGTGTGAAGAACGATTGGAATAATCAATGATAATCCCCTTTCTCTTTCAAACTCCTTTCAACCGTGGAGGATGTAATGTAGGTGAGTGAGGCCAACCAGTGCTAATTTAATGCACAGAGTCAATTCTTTGATTCTAAACTGGTGACTTCACTGTAGTCTGCCACAATGTCCCACAATTTTATTTTTCTTCATCGCAAAAAGTTCCTTTTTTTCATAATGTGAGGTAGGTTGATAGAGACAGTCTCAGTAAAAATGGCTTAAACTGCACAACAGCGTTTCATTGCATTGCATTCATCCCTAAGAGAGTGTTTTTCAGACCTTTCTGTTCTTATTACCTCCCTTTATTCTCACTCGCCCACACTCCTTTAGTCGCCTCCACTCTAGCTCCTCCTTCTCCCTCTCTCTGTCTCTCTCTTATCCTCTCTCTCTCTCCTTCTTTGACTCCTCCTCACTCGCTCACTCAATGGCTCCTCTGCATACTGTCAGGAGGGAGGGGCCTTTCTTGGCTGAAGCCTAATGGAGTCACATGTTTTCCGCTAGGCCACTAGGGAGCAGCGTGTGGCATGTAGTGTCACGTTAGAGGGCTCATTAACAGCCATAACAGGCTCCTAATGGAGCAGCCAATATTCAGGGGAGATCCAGCTCTAAAAAGACAATTTCTGTAGTGGGGGGAGGCATCGATAGGTTTTGACTACTCCAATAAAATTCACAAATATGAAGTTACATTTGCAACTGACAGCTCCTTTATTGTTTGCCGATTTAGTTAAATGTCAGAAAAGAGTCATAGTCAAGAGAACCCATTGTGGGCCAACAGTCCAAAGCCCAAATATATAATATATCAGTCGTCTGCCCCAAATATGAGTGTAGGTGCAGTTTTTCACCAAGCTAGGATTTAGATTTTTTTTTTTTAACCAGACTCAGTTGTTAAATTGTTGAAATATTTTTAAATAAAACTTAGTAAAATCATTAATAGTGATTACACATCAGAAAGGCTTGAGATACCATTAACAAGACAGATTGTATTAGAAAAGGTATTTATGCAGTGTTTTCAGCTGCAACAGGCAGCACTTTATTAGCGAAAAGGTTCTTAAAACCTACTGTAGCACTAAATGACCAAAAAAAAAAAAAAAAGTGGCTCATTTAGTAGCTAAAAAGTTTGACAGATCCCACAGGAGTTTGCAGAGACCATAACCAGACTTTAAAGAAAGTGAATATTAGACTTTGATTCAGCTGGTGAACAGAAACACGACTCCAAATAAATGCTAATGTTACTACATAACTGCTGGTCGTGGAAATAAGCCATTGTTTGCTACAACAATTAAAAGATGATTATTTGTCAATGATGTGTTTACAGTGATTAATAATTAATGTGCAATAAGCAGAGAGTCCACAAGAGAAGAAGGAAAACGGGTAAAATGCATACAGATTTAGCTCAACAATAATTAGCTAACAGTTACAGGATGCTGTGTTAGCAGCACTTTAGCCTCAGTCACCTAGCTTAATGGTTACATTGTTTAGCAGTAATTTAAAGGGATATTTCAGTATTTTTGAAATGGGGCTGTATGAGGTACTTATGCATAGTCAGTCTATTACCTTCTGCAGATGGAACTTTTAGAAGGGGGGTGGGGAGTCACTGCTCTTGAAGTCAGCAGGAAAACATTTTTTAGCCACACTAACAGTTAACACGAGTAATATAGGTTGATGAGGTAACATTTAGTATTATTGGCTTAAAACAGCTTATGAGACTGCGCTTGTCTTTTAGATATTATGTAATAAAATGAAGTGAAAACCAAAAACTTACTCTGAGTCTGAAGACAGATCGTTGTTAGGCCCTTCGGGTCTATGACCTTTTTTCCAGTTTGTCTTGAGAAGATTGAAGAAGGTCCAAGGACACTGGCATTCAGCAAGGCTGGGAACTCTATATGGTTGATAATTCAGACTGTATGTGAGGTGCTGACATCCTCTGTTTTAGGAAGCTCATTAAGTTGTGTTCTAACTGAATCCCACTCACTTTAGCAATAGCTCTCCAGGCCCATGGGCATTGGTTTACAGTTCACACATCTGCACCACTATGTGGCTTGTGCTCTTTCTCGGACTTCTGTCTCTAGTTTCCTCAGAAGTTTCCCCTCTCTCTCTCTGTCGGCCTTGTTCCTTCTCCCTCTGTAAAAGTTCTTCTTCTGTATACCCTGCTTCATAAAGGTGTCCTCTTGTGTCCACAGTGAATGGCATGTTGTCGCTGTCATAAACTCTCATTTTTGTTTTTTCATGTCTCTTGAATAAGCCACTGCTCTGATCCAAACAGCTAAACCGCAGAGCAGTACGGTGTGCTGCTGAAACACATTTCTGGCAGTGCCAACCACTATGAAGTACTCTGAGTTCCACAAAGCATTTATTTCAGGGCTGTTGTGTCTGATTTTACCATTTTTTTTGTTTTGCTGGTCACTCTGATTGTGATTACCCCCTTAAAAAAGACACGAGAAGAGACAGAGAGTTCATATAGTAAGTGAACAGTTTTGTATCTCAGACTTTTCCCTCTGAAGTCAGAAAAATGTCAAAATATTGTGAAAACCTATGTAACTGTGGGTGATGAAGATAATTTTGGTTTATTATAAATAGCATTATTAATGTTGTAGTCACAGAGGATGGCAGACAACACTCCCCAACTACAGTTTGCTGAAATATTTGGCTAAAATTGTTTCTTTTTTAAGTATTATTCCCAGATGACATATTAGCAGAGTAGACTTTGGTTTTTTACCATGCAATGTGACTCCCTCAGCTGCAGCAGCAGCAGCAGCAGCAGCAGCAGCAGCAGCCAACAGTTGGCTGTTGTCTGGGTCGTGAGGTCAGCCAGAGGTTTTGGCATATGTGTATGTATTGCTGTTGTTGGCCTCCCTGCCTTTGATAGAGCCCTGCTTTATTTCCTCATGCCCTTAAGTTGATAAATCTTAGTTTTCACCCAGTGTGTGGTAGAAAACCAGATATACTTGGTGAAACGTGAGACAAAGGTCACCCACAGGACCCTTGGGACGTGTACCAGATCCTAGTAAAACGGTCTTAAGTTCCGCCCTGAGAGGGGGTTAGGTCATATAAATTGTGGGAACTGATTTTCCTTTTTTTGCACTACTTAAAATCTCTCACTGTGATTTTCCACAGGAACCCTGGGTGTGGTTACTGAGGTCACAATGAAGATTCGTCCCATGCCGGAGTATCAGAAATATGGCTCGGTGGTATTTCCTAATTTTGAGCAGGGAGTTGCTTGCTTGCGAGAGGTTGCAAAACAGGTGACATGTTAATCTCTCCTTAAACATGCTGTGCTTATTCACTGCTCTCTCTCTCCCTGCCTCAACATGAAGCTAAAGCCAGAAACTTTCTGAATCTGCTGGAAGTTTGTCCAAACTGCAATAAGCAATGTCAAGTTTTCACTTCCACTCTTCACTTGTTTAAAGTGATCTGCCAAGAGAAGAACCGAAATGTATTTTTAGACCAACTTGTACTATCTTTTAAGAGCTTACAGGTCCAAGCCAAGCCATGTAACCTACTGAGGATGCCAGTACGAAGCAAATCCAAACTTTTACATGGACAAATGACACCTTGTCAAATGCGTCAAGTTGCAGGAAATCACTAAGTTTGTAGACTGCATTAAACAAGAAGCCAACAACTTTAACTCCAAAAGTCGCACTGAATATTGACATTAATAGCTATTGCTTTACCTTGTTTGATATCATTTTCAAGCTGTATTTTGGTATTTTTGTTATTTATAAAAGCTATTAACGACTTACTTTTTGTTTTTCAGAGGTGTGCTCCGGCATCTATACGTCTCATGGATAATGAACAATTTAAATTTGGTAAGTTTTGTGTTGTCTTTTAGCTTTTCAACATGAGATAGGTTTTTAAACAGCGTCATAATCACAACCATTTATTTTGAGTTTGAATTTCTTTCTCATGCTGTATTTTGTCGTCGATATGTGGGTCGGTGTTTCATTGATGTTCTGTTTACCTCTGAGAGAAGAACAATGAATGGCAATGGCACAGCATGCAATGATTTCACCCTCTACAGCACAGAATTGTTAAATTGATTATCATTTCTGTAGCAGAATAGCTGCGCACACACACAAAGGATTGAAGCAAGATGAAAAATGACCCTGACCAAAATTAAGTAGTTGTTACATTGAAATTTTACGATGTTGTTTCTTAAGGTCTAGTGGAATGCATCTGGCATTGCCAGAGAACTCTGTAAAGTTCCTTGTCCTCCTGGGATCTCATTATCCCCCCTATATTTCCACTTTTCACAGAGTAGGCACTTCTTAGCATTAAGTAGGGAAGATGAAGCGACCAGGTTTTTCACTAATAACTGAAACTCATGGCTCTATGATACCTTCTTGGGCTTATTAGTGGCTTGTCCTCCCTTTTAATCATGTTGGCTGTTGAGTAAGGAGAGCTGATGTATTCACAGTGCTTTTTCAGATTGGGACTACAAGTACAATTTAGCACTGCCTGTCCTGATGCTCAAGATGAAAAATGAGAATGTTGTAGCAAGTAGCGGCATGTGTTGATATGCCCCCCAAAAAAAACAAAAACAAAAAAAACTGCCAAACCACAGAGGGGAGAGTTAAAAGTAAAATTATCCACAATGTAGGTGTAATTTTCTCTCTCTGGATGTTGACTATTTAATTAACGAGTATGATGGCTGCGAGAGACCTAAAGACCTGCAATCAAATTTTGGAATGGAAACAATTAGGACACTAAGTGATGAAGAGACTTGAGCATGGGGGGAAATAAATGAACTGTTAAGTCTCAGCGACATCACCCGTGACTTCCCTGCTGTGATTGATAACCATCCCATTGGCCCCAGCCCCTCATTTTCGCTTGTCCACAGGCGCTTTTGTGCGTCCGATCAGGAATAAATCAAAAAGTGTGGGTGAGGAAGACGGATATCGCTGTGTCAACCCCACTTCCCTTCGGAAACCCTCTGATTTATAGTCGCTGTCGCTTGCAGCCACTGGCCAGTTGTAAAGTTATTCAAATGTTACCATTTATATTTCCTCCGTTTGTTTGAAACCCCAAATAAATCTGACTCGCTTGCCCTCTCAGAACGCTGGAGGATGCAAGCAGAAGCAGTCTGTGACTGAGGTGTGAAAAGGAAAAAAAAACCTTTTTCGGGCCCACTCTTTTGTGAGTACTTAAAGCTGATTGTTATCTGATATTTTCACAGGCCATGCCCTGAAACCTCAAGTCTCTTCAATTTTCACATCCTTTTTGGACGGGTTGAAGAAATTTTACATTACTAAGGTAAAAAATACTTCAAAGTGTATGTTGCCTGTTGCTTGAATGTTTTTTTTAGATGTAAAATTAATTGACCTTTTCATTCCCCAGTTCAAAGGGTTCGACCCAAACTGCTTGTGTGTGGCCACACTGCTCTTTGAAGGAGACCGAGAGAAGGTTCTGCAACACGAGAAGCAAGTTTATGACATCGCTGCAAAGTTCGGGTTAGTAGTTATTATCTGCCTCTCTGTTTTCTCCCCGTGTTTGAACAAAAATGACGAAGCACCATTTGGTGTGATTTTGAGCATGATGGGGAGCTGCCTGAGGCACTGATGTCACTTTATTTAACCAGCCATTATGCAGTAGCAGTGAAGAGGATGGAGAAGCACAGTTACACACTTCAGACTTGGCCTTCTACTCAGTAGTTTGTCTCACTGTGGATTGATGGATCACCTGCCGATGTCCTCCTGTCAGGCCGGCTTTCATGTTAAAGTAGGTGTGTTGTGGGCGGTGAGAGTAGATCCCAGCCCCCCCGTAGGACAGCACAGGGCGAGAGGACACACAGCCTGGGAGTGTTTGCTGTTGTGATTTATCATGAATGAATCAATGAGGGCTTTTGGTGTACATCAGTTAGTTACCTGTCAGCCTGACTGGGAAGTTTCCTCCATCCTGAACATGTTTTGAACCTCTGACATTAGTTTCACAGATGAGTTCATCCTTAATCCAGCCATAAATTCACCAAGAATGAGATGAAAGATTATTGGTTTTCAGAGATTCTGAAATGAATGTGAAGTCAGATGTTTCAACCCATGTGAGTGTTCCCTGTTTGACAACACTGATAGCTGTCTGCTAGCAGAGTTTTACATGTGAATGTAATATTTTCTTTCTAAGGCTAGGGTTCATTTTATTAAATAATATGGTTACAGCAATAATGAAATTAAAAATAATATGTTGTTTATTATGATTATTGAAAAAAAAGTTTTTTAAAGACTTAAAAAAGCTAAAATTAAGATTTTTCTAACACCCTTTCAAACACATATTTTTTTCTTTAACTTACTTAAAAGGTCTATTATACTAAATTAGACAGTAGCTCACATTTTCCTCTAATTTTCCCCTCATATCTTTTTACCTGAAAATTTTCCAATCTGTGATTGTCCTAGCAAATCAAATCCAGGTGACTGATCGATGACTTTTGCTTTAACAATGGATTGCAATTGCAATCTGCAAAATTTCGCTTGAAAGTCTCTGAACAGCTCTAACAGTAACATGCTGAAAATATGAATTAAAGAAACAGTTTGTAATTTCTGCTGTCAGCGTCTATCAAAACAGTAAAAACAGTAGACATAGTTTGGTGATATTGTGAAGTAGCAGTGAATCATGGGATTTATTTATTTTGTTGTCAAACAGCCACCATTGTAGATGAAAATCTATTCGATTGACTCATGCAGAAATGTTCACAGACAAGGCTGTTTGCTAAAGTTTTGTTCTTGTTGTCTTTGGTCACATTTGCTGATGTTCTTTTGCACTCTCTAACTGGTGTTCCCTGGAATTTAAGAACAGTTACCTTAAAGTAGCAGTATGTAGGATTGTGGCCAAAACCATTGCTGCAGTCAAATTCAAAACACCGCAGTCTGTTGTTTCCCCTCCCAGCTCACTTAACTGGCTACCCAGAGGCTGAAATGCCACTGATGCTTTGATTGGGAGAGAGCAATGGGTGACACAACAGGCCAAAACACAGACCAAAACGTAAAATTGATTTAGGGGCTGCAAATAAAATTTTTACATGCAAATATCCTGGCTGTACTATTGTTATCAATTAGATCAGTATTTCAAATTAACATGATTCATTGGTCTCTGGTGACTTATGGAATGATTTTATGTTACTTGCTGTACATTTCTTATACACTGTTCCTTTAAATTATTAAATGTAAATAAAATTAGATTTCTCTGAGTTTGAACATTGTTGGAAACATTTGGATATATATAAGTACACATCTCTACAAAAGTAAATAATAAAAATACATAATGTAGTATTTGTTGTTTTAAAGCATTTTACCAAGGAAATGTTACATATTGGACATTTCAGCTGGTGCTTTTGCTCGTTTTTAGGTGAAACTTCCTCGCAAAAGGGCTTCCTAAAATAAAATAATGGTGATTCAAATGTATTTGTTCTATTCTCTCTGTGTTTTGTTGTTTTTGTTTGTTTGTTTGTTTTTTACCATCATTCGAAAAAAATACAGAAGCCAAAACTCAAAACAACACAAGTTGTACACACGGGAAAAAGCAGGGATCCTCAGTGCTCCTCACTGGGCGATGTCAGTGATTTCTTTCTGGCTAATGCATATCGATCATATTTTACTGTTGGTGTTACTGTTTGGCCCAGTGCCTGGACTTGCAGGTAGCTGGAGCTCTGCCCTGTAGTACCCAGCAATTAAATCAAAAGAAACTTGTCAGTTACATGCAGCATCCTCTGCTTTATTGCATTATTTCAAATAAATCGTGATCGCCCATCAGTTCAAGTGCCAGTGATGGATTGGTGCGGTTCTGTGAGGAATATTTCCTTGTGATGTTGGGGAAACAGGAAGAAGGGCGAAAATCAATATAGTGATTTTGTAATGAGCTTGGCCTGATTAGTTTGGGTGGTAGATGAAAATTTGATTACCCACTGCAGGTGATGGATGTGTGGCTGACCTGTGGCGATGCACAGAGCACAGCTTCATTGATCTGTACATTGTTGGATTGACAGGCTCCCAGGCAGCTGTTGTGAGGCGAGCGGTCTAACCAACAAAGCTAAAAGAAAAGAGCTGTTAAATATTAACCCTGTTATCTGCTTCCAGGGGCCTGGCAGCTGGAGAAGACAATGGGCAGAGGGGCTACATGTTGACCTTCGTCATCGCTTACCTCCGGGTGGGTCACTCCTCTCGCTTTTATTTTTTTCTGGCTGAGCTGATGGACAGGTGGGGCGGGCGGGGAGGACGCTGTCTGACAGCTGATAGGATAGTGAACAGCACAGAAAATGTGACCTCAGGAGGTCTTTGATCTGATCTGGTCACAGTTGTTGTCAGGGGGTCTAACACTGAGGTATCTACATTATGAGAAGACACAGTGGTGGCTGTCAGAATGACAATGGAGAATTGTCTTAGGTCAGTCTTTTCAGACGATCCTCATCACAGAGACAAAAATGAGCTAAGAATTTGTGTGCTCTTAAGTAAAGAGGGTAACCCAAGGCTCTCTGTATTAATCTGATTCTTTTTAATCTTCATCTTTATAAGAAATTTATTACCGGAGAAAGCTGATTTCTTTTGACATGTCTTTCATTAGACTCTATATGTACACATGTGCATAAGAAATTAAATTAACATTAAAAACAACTGTGACAACAGAGAATCATTATACATAGTGATGCGTCACAGTGTCTCCCTTTAGGTTTCTTCACCTATTTTATTTAACAACAGTAATTGGAATATTTTTTTACAATAAAACAAGTCCGTGTAATTGTCAGCTTTTCATCTCTGCTCTGTGTGGGGGTGTGTGTGTAATGACCCACCCTGCTCTGCCTCTGATTGGCAAGTACTCCTTGACTTCATTGGTTGGAGTGGTTTGGGTTTAGGCATGATTAGTGAGATCAATTACAATTTTTGTAGGAATATCAGGGAGAATCATTCCTTTGTCATCCTAGGAAAAAAATATTGGAGGACGGTTGTGAAGCTGCCACTGACTGGAGTGGGAGAGGAGAAGAAGTAGCATGACTGTAAATAACACAGAAAAGACTTTGAAATGAAAATGGGGACACATAATTAAGATACAGAACATAAGCATATTTTATTTAATTTAAGAATACAGTATATTACTGTATACAGTGTATTACAGTATTACTGTGTTATACAGTGCTGCTGATCTATATGAATAGTGCCTTATTACTTCTGTTTATAAATAATAATTGTTCGAGGCATAATAATAATTCAGACAAAAGCTGAATGTCACAGGAAGTTTCCTGTACAAGCCTAAAAGACTCAATTTCAACAGCGTCAGGACTTTCAAAATAAAGAAAAACTATTAAACTCAGAACTGGAATTTCATAATGAAAACAGAACCTTAGAAGTCATTCTAACGTTGTTGTCTTTGTACACATTTCGTAGCAGCACATTCAGACTGTTTCTTGAATATAGACACAGTCACATATAGTATTCATCCACCTAAAGAAAAAATGAAAAATAAAAATGAAGCACCATCTTTGCTGTCAGTATTACAGTTTCAGACAGTAAGCCATTGTTCCAACAGAAGGTCAGAAGAGTGGAGAATTCTGACTCCTGACCAGTTCTGTCATACGGACTTCACAGTGACCAGGTTGCTACAGTGCATGTGAACTTCTCAGCCTTTTAATACTAACATTGTATTCTGCACAGGACCTGGGGATGGACTACTATGTGATCGGGGAGTCCTTTGAAACCTCTGTGCCTTGGGACAGGTAAATGCACTGATACGAGCTGTAGGCTCTGCTTGATTTTAATAGCTGTGAACATTTTTCTTTGCTCGACTCCTACACAGTCGGTCCTCGGAGAGTCCTCCATCTCCCTCCTTTCTTTTATTTCTCTTTGCTGCTGTCTTTGACATTCACCTTCATGCCCCCCCCCCCACCATTAACCGGCTTTGCGTTGGCGGAAGCTTTGCCTCCTCAGCCTACAAACCCAGAATTACTGACACACACACCATAGGAGAGACCTATCTGTGTGAAGAAAAAAAATGCGAGCCACGTATTCATCTCACGTCCACATGTGGTGTGTTCTGCATTTTCTACATGGTTTCATCATCACTTTATCACACACACACACATACACACACACACACACACACACATACACACAAAGCAACAACAACAACCAGGAGCACACACAGCTCCGTGTTGTGTAACATGCCTGACGGGAGAGACCAAGAGATCAGGCACTGAGGCGAGCATATGTGCCTGGCTCATTACCCATCCTCCTCCCCATCCTCCACACTACACACACGACTGCACATGCTTAGGACTGGCGGCCATTTCCACACCAGTGGGAACCTCTCCCACAATGGTCGTCATGTCAGTCACTCTCTCCTCCTCCTTTTTTTCTGCTCTCATGTCTTTTTCTGAATTTTAATAATTTTGCCTTGATAATTAATTCAGTTTAATGTTAATTTACCTCAGAAATGAACATGTTTGTTTGAAATACATAAATGTCACAGTTAACGATGAAATTCTGGCATTTGCTTCGTATGCAGGGTGTTGGACATTTGCCGGAATGTAAAGGCACGCATCGTTCGAGAGTGTAAAGATAGAGGAGTGCAGTTCCCACCTTTATCCACATGCAGGTAATGTTTGCAAATAACAGATTAAATGCAAAATTGAGGCTAATTCAACAACAAACAAAAAAAAAATTCCCATAATCCACAGACTGGCATTGGCTCTCGTGAAAAATTTTGAGTGACAAGTGTAGATACAATACCTGAGATTCTGCCCCAATACCAGATTAACACTTAACTATGCACATTTTTTCTCCAAAGTAATATGCCTGAGGTTTTAAAATATCAAAGGAGAGGACTGACGTCATTGTACAATTTTGATAATGTCAACAAATCCAATGAAAAGACAAAGGGCAGCCGTGTGCCAGTCCGTCTTTTGATACTCTCTTATTTCCCTGCTTTTAAGTGCCATTCCATTTGTTAATTCTTAGGACTTAAATCTTTAAAACAAGGTCACAAGTATGTGCTTTTGTTTGTAAAAGAGAGTAAGAAACTTATTAAGCCAGCATGGAACTCTTTGCAAAACTTACTCAGACAGGACAGGAGTAAATCATGTATTAGCTGGGGACTATTTTCATCAGTGGATTAATACACTTTGTGTATGTAAGACCAACTGTAACCTACAGTTACCGTTGTAATAAAGGAACATGCCACCCAGGGCGACAGAAACGCTCACTGATGTGTTTTGTAATTGTTTGTGGGCAATAATGGAGCTTTAAGGCCTAGAGGATTAAGACATGTCAGGTTTTGGATCCAGAGGCAAAACTTGTTAAAAAGGAAGGAAAAAAATGCAGACTCATCCTTTAAATATCCTCTGAACACAAGCAGCTGAGAAATTTGACAAAATGAAATGTCTAAAATTGTCAAATTTGTCATTTAAATTTGAAGGTCTATATGTCATATAATACCGAATAAAGTATTGAGTTTGCTTACAGTCCGCAGTTTGGCCTCTGTGTTAGCAAGAGCCACACGGAGAGACAGAAGGACAATCGTCCGAACAGACGGCGAGCCGGTCGAGGAGCACCAGGCTTCTGCTCGACGATTGCGGACAGATTAGGCCTCAGCCTGATTATGCTACAGCCATTCATTTCCCGGCTGCAGTCTGTCACATGATTGATTTGTCCATTTAACCTCTAGAACAGTCAGCGTGCCAGGTGATGGGCCATGTCAAATGAACAAGGGCTCTGCACTCTGCTCCTCCACAGGGAATGAGGCCAGAGAGAGAATATGAAAATCAGAGCGAGGCATTTTACTCTCAACAAATACTGCTTTTACCAAAAATCTGCATTTTATTTAGAAGCAGCCACATGAACAAAAAGAATATTTGGTTCTGAGAAAAAGAGCAAACTGGTCCATTTTCACAAGTGTCTCTTGAGTCATCCTGTTACCTGCAGCACAAATGTGGCTCAGATGAGTCAGTAAAAGCATTTGATGAGCATTTAGTGTCTGATAATGTTGTGTTATTGAAAGTGACAGAGCTCCCACGCTGCGTCTGCTTTCTAGAAACCATGACTGGAATTGAGGTCAAGGGTTCGCTGGGGAGAGCCAGACCTCCCGCCTTACTTTGTTTTCCAATTATGAGGGAAGAAAATGCATTTATTGCCTGAAAGTGGAGCGTCTTGACAAAACACATGCAAATTGGATTTCCAGAGCTGAAGGCGAAACTCGAAGTAATCTTTCCTGCTGGTTTAAACATGACTCCTACCTGCTCTCTTCCAGGGTGACTCAGACGTATGACGCTGGTGCCTGTGTCTACTTTTACTTTGCCTTTAACTACAGAGGCCTCAGTGATCCCATACACGTGTATGAACAAGTGGAGGTATGACCAGTTACGTTTCTGTCAACATTATGATGCTGCTCCACTCCTTTCATAGACCACAATGACATTGCATGTGAGATGTTGAAACTTTTTTAGTTAAACTTTTTTTTTTTTTTTTTCCTTTTCCCAGCATGCAGCTAGAGAAGAGATCCTTGCCAATGGAGGGAGCTTGTCACATCATCACGGAGGTAAGACTTAAAAAGTTCAGCAAACCATAAAATCAGATGGTTTGATATTTGCGCCTTTTCTCAGATTACAATCATGAAAAGATACACTGAGCGGCAGAGACAGCATGTGAGCTCTCCCAGCACACCAGCCGGCGACAGTCTCGCTGTAAATGTGCATTTTGTCAGAGATCTTTCACCGCTTCCTTCACATGTCTAAAATGTGTTCCTGCGGCTCGGTTGAATTGCTCTGACTCGGCTATTTGTTCATTTCAGCACTGACCAAATGAAACGTGAGCAGGGGAGGGTGGCGTGGCGAATTCTCGGGGCCCCATCAGGGCTAACCGAAATGGCTGCCTTATCTATATTGCCATCCGCCTCGCTGTTTTCATACATCACTTCAGGCTATTCATCACACCTGTCAAAAACAGTATGCAGTGAATCAGCTGCGATATTAAATCACAATTTTTCCTGAAGGCGGGGACGGGTTCAAAATTAAAAGATTGCTAATAAAAAGGAGGCAGCAGGCCGGGGTAAATGATGCCGCCGTTATCGCCGGCTGTATACTGACCTCCAAACGGTGGCCCAGCCACCCCGAGCAGCACGGGGAGGTGACGGGTGGGGGAGAGAGAGGAGGGGATATTGATGCAGCTCCCGCGTGCAGGGCCCACTCTGTAATTGTGATTAATAACAGTGGGGCTCGCTATCTGGGCGCAGACAGGCCGGTTTGTCTGCCCACAATCAGCGCTTGACAAATGGACCCACTTTCACTGGGTTTTGTGTATCAAACAAAACAGATGTAGTCAACGATGGTGAGGTGGGAGGGCAGCGGAGGAAATATACATTTTTGTGGCCATGTATTTACAGCAGGTCAGTGTTGTGCTGCGTGGGCGTAGGTAAGGGAATCTGGGCGTGTAGGCACTGCAGGACATAATACTCAGTGGGCACAACTATGTGTTGACTGCTGTCCATCACAGAAATAAAGACGATTCTAGCTTTAAACTGAGTCAGATTTATCTTAAGGTAAAAGCTTTGGTTAAATGTTTGTTAAATGGTAAATGGACTGTATTTGTTTTGCGTTTTTTCTAGTCTTTAAACTACTCAAAGCACTTTTGCAACAGAAGTCAGCATTCACTAGAGGTGTAACAATATGTTTTAACAACAATACGATGCAAAGCACGGGACATGGTTGGCGATACAAGAACAATATCGGCTCAATTAAAGCCATACAATATGATACAATTCAGTGACTAAAAACTGATATAGTAACTTTCTTGCCAAAAACAGAGGAAAAGAAAATGCCTGTATCCACGCAGTAGCAGAGGAGGCAAAACACCGGAAAAGTTTGATACACTGAACCACACAAACATTCAGTTCAAGGCCTCTGTTCAGTCTGTGTGGACTGCAAACGCCGACTGAAAATCTCCCGTTCTCCTGGTGCTTCACTGCTGTGATCCACCATTCTCTGAATTGACGCTGCTGACGCAATACACTTGCCAAGAATGTTGGAGAACAAACTGAATTAATATTCACAACTGTTTAGCATTATAAAGCAAAAAATACATTCAGACTATGTTTGAACTGGCTAAATACAAGGCACTAATTCTTAGTATCCTTACAATCAATTTTTGCTTAGAAAAACAATTTTAGATCGATATAAGTCACACTAGAAGGACGATTTGCCATTTACGTATTGATGTAGTTCGATCATAGGAATATAAATCAATACATCAATGTACCATTACGACCCGAGCATCCACCTATTCACACACCAACTGCAAGGTGTCTTCTTGACAAAGAGTCCACCTGCTCATCAGGAACTCACATAAACATTCACACACCAGTGGGGCAATTTGGGCATCAGTACCTTGCCCAAGGACACTTTGACATGTAGATTAGAGGAGCGGAGGATTGAACCAGCGACCTCCTGATTGGTAGATGACCTGCTCTACCTGCTGAGCTGCAGCCGCCCCCATTGAATGAGTTCTAAGAGCCCAGAACATTGGGAGAAATGTCCTCTTAAACTAGGTCACCGGTGTCGTCGCGGTGAAGTGTTGTTGAACATCTATCACCACGAGAGTCATCCATCTATCAACCCTGGCCTGCACCGCGGCTTTTCAGCCAATACCGCGGCTCGGCCATATCACAGCAAAGCAGGGGCGGCTACCTTACCCCCGTCCTTCATGTCCTGACCCCCATTTATCAGAGAAAGCTCGGGGAGAGTGAGAGCAGCATGTCGAGGGGTTGAGGCTCAGCCTGGCCTCTACAGCCTTCTCTCTATGAGAGGCCACAACGAGGTGATCCGGCATCTTGGCCTCACCTTGTGGCTCTGCAAAGCTCCGATCTCACCTCCTCTGCCACACGCACAAGTTGCTGCACGCAGAAGACAGAAGGGTGACCTGATTTAGTGGATGCCCCACCTCGCCTTTCGCCCCGCGCACTTCCCCAGGCCTTTCCTCGCAAGACAAATATGATACTTTGCAAAAAAAAAAAAAAAGAAGAAGAAGAAGGAAAAGAAAATGTCATTTCTGAAATAACTACCTGCACTTCTTTGCATGTCTCAGCTGCACAGACCGAGCCTGGTGAGATTGATTGCAACAGCAAGCAAGAAAGAGAGAATATGACAAGATAGATGTGTAAATTATCACAGTGATGGAGGCAATGATGCAGTCCCAGCACCTTCTGTTTTCTCTCCTTTTCCTGAGAGGAGGGGAGGGACGGAGGTGGAACAAGGAGGAAGGACCCGAGAGGAGGAGGTTGTAGAGAGCAGGGTACTTTCTTAGTTACTGGGTAGCAGCTGATTGGTCCCTCTGTCACCATCTGGGGGTGCGTGTGGTATCGGGGTCCCTGGTGACCCCGCTGTCTGCTCTGTTTTGTCAGGAGACGGGCCTCGCTAGCCTCACGGCTGATCCCCATCTGGGTTTCCTGGCTGGACTCTGATAACACGGCACACTAATGCCCCCTCCCTCAACATGCCCTATTAACACTGGAGCTCCCCTGCTAGTGCTGCACAGAGAGGCGTGCAGAGAGGGAAGGGAAGGCGCGTGAGCTCTCCCGTCACACACCTTCCTATTTTCAGGCCTTTGCATCTAATCTCAAATGATTACAGTGCTGGTTTGGAGTGTTTACCCAGCGAGCAGCAGCTGTTCTGAGCTGCTCTGCTCTCAAATTTATCTTCTTGAGTTTTAAAAAATCGATACTGCATGTTTATTTTAAGTTGACCTGAGAAAAGGTTAACTGCCAAACTCTTCACTGAACTGACAGTGTATTTCTTTTACATTGGCCATTATGTTTTCTTGATTCATTTTTGTTTAACAGCGTCATGCAGCCAATATAAAGTCATTTGATTTAGTTGATTAAATCTTCTAACGACAAGTTTTTTGTTTTGAAACTGATTCGATTTGTCACATGTTCAAATTTCCAGATGCTGCATGTTCATGTGTGTGTGATGCAACGTTACCAGTTCAATTCAGGCTGGTGACCAGAGTTGCAACCATCAAGTCATTTTCATTATCAATGAATGCAGAATTTTAAAAAACAAAACAAAACAAAAACTGCACTTTGGTCTCGTCTCGGCAAGGCCTGTTTATTTATGTAGCACCATTCAGACACAAGGCAATTCAAAGTGCTTTGCAGAAGCTTAGAAACACATTAAAAATGAGGAATCAAGAAAACATTAAGATTGCATTTAAAGACAATAAAAACAAAATCGCAAAAATAGAAGTAAAAGTTTACAGATCAATCAATCAATAGCTAAAGCATTAGGAGAGATACATTTTAAAAATTCCTCCAACTAAAAACCCCAAACATATTTGACGTAATTCTGTTGCAAAGGGAGAAAAGTAGCAAACTCTTTAAGTCATGAAACTGGAGCCCGAGGATTTTTGTAGTTTTTGCTTTTGCTAATTGACAATCAATTAGTAATTTCTGTTATTAATTGACAAATAAATTCAACTCTGCCATGCATAACAGGATTAACCTTTCAATGTGGAGCTTTGGATCGAGGTTATTGTTACATTTTTGTTGTATAATTTTTATATCATCCCTTTTTTTGTTATTAATAAGCACCATATGAGCTTAAAACACAAACTGCAGGGACCACATGAGATGAGATTGTTCCTCAGGGGTTCACATACCAAATGTTCACTAAACAGAAACCAAATGACACAGAGTGAGGCTGAGACTTTAGGAGCCCTTTGGGGTTCTCGCTCAACTCAGTCAGGATTTTTGAGCTTGCCTACAAATTTCTCCCCATTTCTGTCTGTGGCTTCTGACTTAACTATCCAATAAAAACAAAATGCCCTAATAAATCTTTAAATAAATCCTCTTCATTATTTGAAAGTTAATCCTCATCGGACATTGTGGTAAACCCATTGTGACACGTGTAAACACATTGTGTTTAGACAAACACAGAAAAGAAGTCGCGTTACTGGTTTTGTTAAAAAATTAAGACTAAAAAAACCAAAACAAATTTCTTATTTCACTCGAAGTTCTCTAAAAAGAGTTTGGCTCTCCAGCGAGGCTCTCCCAGTCTTCCGCAGACACCAGATCTCTTGCTGGCTCCAGACTCTCCACTAAGAACCTGTCGGGTGCAGAGGCTGTGGAGTATGTCGGACTGGACAGCTGGTGAAGCAATGGGCACCACAGCCAGGCTTCGTGCCACAGCCGCACTCGCTCTCGAGGTTGGGGGTTTGGAGGAGGAAGAGTAGGGAGGTAGGGAGAAGAGCGGCTGAAAGCCAAAGTCCCGCTGACAGAGGACCATTGTGCGGTGCGCCACGGCTGACTTTGGCACCCTGGTGGTGATCAGGCCAGTGTGAGAGGCCACGGAGCGGCGTTCAGGACGGGTCAGCTGCAGGAGCGAGCTTGTGTGCACCGTGAGACAGAAACACTCAGGAAAAAAAAAAAACGCTCCAGTGACTCTGGAGGGAGGGAAACGGAGGGGAGTGGTGGCTCAAAGAGTGAGGGAGCCGGGGACGGCCCGCTACAGCCGCCAGCCGGCCCCTCCTCTGGGAACACACAGAGCCTAATGAGTTTGATAGTCTGCTGAGCTCCATAAATCATGCCATGCAAAACATTTCTCCTCTCTGAATAAAAGCATTTATCACCCTCTGTTTATTCACTCACTCTCACAAGATTGATTGGCTCCCAGCAGCCTGCTGAGCAATCAGCCGTGCCGATTCCTCTATTTCTCCCCCTCGGTCCTCCTTCTTGAGTTTTTTTATTTATTTTTTTCTCCCCTCTGTCATTCAGTGGGGAAACTTCGGAAGGAGTGGATGAGAGACACCGTCTCCAATGTCGGCATGGGGATGCTCAAGTCTGTCAAGGACTACGTGGACCCCGACAACATCTTCGGCAACAGGAACCTCCTCTAACTTCCCGCTCCTGTCCGTCTCGATCTCACCCTTTTCTAAAAGCATCTTGTGCATTTTGAAATAATAGATACTAAATGTGATTTAAAAGGAGAGAGATCTTTTTCATCAAAAATCTGTCATTCGGTGCCATGTATTAATTCCCACAAACCTTTTCTTTTACGTTATATTGCACTGAACACGCTGTTACAATCAGTCATTCACGATGAAGGTTGTTTCCTGCTGTCGTGGCTTCAGCTGCGGCTGCGATGCAAACTGATGTGATGCAACAAAACCTTGATTTTGTCACATTTGCTTATATTTTAACAAGTTCAAATATCCTTGCCAACATGTTTAACTCATCTGTGTGTCTTTACTTTCCTTATGTACGTGTGTCCATGTGTGTGGCACTTCTTTAGTGGTAAGTTCTAGATGAATGCGCTTTCTAAAGCTCTGTGCCTTTCTAAAGCTTTTGTCTGCCTTTCCCCTCTAATACTACACTCTCCGCTGGCGTACAGTGAGCAAAATTAACTCGGACATGATGTTTTCTGTGTGTCCTGTTTATCTTTTTCTCACCCTCATCTTTCTTCGTCAGACTCTATTGCCATAAGA
>JAQLOL010000005.1:12334572-12359649 GCA_029783665.1 Naso thynnoides | reverse complement strand
ACTACCGCAAAACAGGAGCAATTACATTGAAAATCTTCAGATTCATTCTTTTAAACCCCAAACGTAACATAAAAACAACCCTGGGTTGAATTTGCCCGGAATTGTCCTTTAAGCTCATTTACAGGAGAAGATAAAAATACAAACAATAAATTAATAAGACTGCTTTTCTTAAGTTATTTTTTTTCTGTCTTTCAAATCAATTAAATCATTCGTCCACTTAATTTTCATCTTGGTTTCAGATTACTAGTTTACTGTAAGGGCACAGAACAGTGGGTCTAAGAAACTTCTTGCTGATGGAAATGTGCTCAGAGTCAGCAATGTTTACAGTCTCTTCGTTAGGCAGACGCTTATATAAACCTTATACAATTTACCACTTGACTCTTGCTGATCCGGGCTCGACTGCTGCAGACTGCTGCAGGTGGGAAAACACTCTGTAAACAGCGTGTAGGAGGGAGCATGTTTATGTGTGTTTGTACAGCAGAGACAATGAGATAAAGCGGTAACACTTACTTGGCCTGAAAAGCGTTGTTGGTGCCCCTGTGGTCCAAGTCGTGGCACACACAACCAACAATAAGCGCTAAGATCTCCACATCTGTCAGAGTCTCCTGGAAGCCCGCCGTCTGATTGCCATAAAGAAGAGGAGGTCAATGACAAAACAAACACACACTCGACTGAGTAAAAATAAAAAACACTCAAAGAGGAGCATCATCCTAAAAAACAGTATCTTCCTTGATAGCCGGCGGGACTGCAGGAACAGAGTCACACAGCGAGCTTTATGGCTTGGATGAACGGCTTCTGGAGGCCTTGTGCGGAGTGACTCACTATAGGTCATTGTGGGGATAGTGGCAAAGATAGCACGGCCCTCAGCCCGCTCATTAAAACACATGGAGAGTGGAGGTGCCCAGATCAGCTTACACACTACTATTTCATTTCCTACTGCCGATGATCAATTCAGATGGGAAACCATGCACTAATGCTGTGCCTGATTAAATGAACTACGCTGTGGTGTTTGGATAAGAGCGCGCGCGTGTGTGTGTGTGTGTGTATGTTGCCCCAAGGACCTGATAAAGTAAAGGCCTGCTGAAATCGCATGAAGTAATTCTCTTGGGGTTTTCGTTCAAACAAACATCTCTGGTTTGGCTGTTTGTTTAGTCGGTTACACAATGACTCGTAATAGGACTCTCAGAAATAACAGCAAAGGCCAAACAGAAATGTATCATGCACCTTTAAAAATAAGCTTTCAACCAAGGCATCAGCTGCCTCATTCTCTAATCACCGGCTCATTCATCAGCCGCGGGGCAACCAGATGACTAGTAATGTCCAATCATATTCATGTAGGTGTGCAAGGCTGTCATTACAGCCTGACACTTGTTACTTTTACTCCAATATCTGATGCTGCACAGCACAACACTGACTAGAAGAAGTACTAGGATTTTTAAAAGGACCAATGAGACAACGTCAAAGTACTCTATTATGAGTAGGGGTGGGACGATTAAAAAAACTTCATGTCACGATAACTGTGGCCAAAATAATTGCGATAAATAATATAATTGCATAATTTTACAAAATTTAATTAAACTTTTTTTTTTTTTTTAGAAATTTGAAAAAAAAATTCTAAATATATATGGATACAATAAGAAAACATTAAGAAATAGAAAAAAAATAGAATGGCATCAAAACAAACTGTCACCACTTTATCTTACAACCTTTATTCGATCAGGTTTATTGGGGACACATCTTAATAAATAAATAAATAAGGTAATGATATAATATAAGGTTTCCCTGCATAAATAAAGAATAAATTAAAAAAACTGTATGACTAAGTTTACTCTGTTCTATAAAGTCCAACTTGCATTGTAGCATGGACTATTCACTAGCATGAATAGTAAGGGTTACATTAGGTTATTCATAGCAGACACTTAAATTCAGGATTATGCGATTAACTGAAATTCACCACAATTAAATTATTGTGAGTGTTTTTATCGATTAACAATAAAAATGATCATTGTCCCATCCCTACTTAAGGAAGTTTTTTTAATTTAAAATCCTACTTATAAATAATTTCAGATTACAGTACCAATTGTTCTTTTTCAATGACTCTTAAAGTGAAACATATTAAATCGATTTGCAGGCTTAAGTGCATTTCAAATCCAAATGTATGGTTTATGCTCAGTTGTGTATAAGAGCCAGGTTAAGATCCAGAGTCCCATCATTCCTTTGTACACACTCCCTGAGCTGAAGGATGAGTCAGAGCCACTGCACGGTGACAGATGCTTGTTCATTGAGCTAATACCCAAAAATCCAAGCTGAAATAGTTTGAGTTCACCCTAAACACCAATGACATCACTGGTGTCATAAGATTTAGCAGTGGGAGAACTCAGTGTGTTCAACATAGCATGCACTTAAGAATCTACTGCTTCAGTTGACTACATTTATAGTCAACATCGATCGGACATCCAGATAAAATGTTGCAAATTTTACCTTTAACATCAGTAAATGAAACTGATTTTATTATCTACAGTTGAAGAAGCATGGTCTGTACCGTTAGCATGGCAAACATGCACTGACAGACATTAAAGGCATGTCTCCAGTTGTGATAGAGAACCATCCTGTAGTTTTTTCTGACAGTCAGCAGCCATCTGCACAGTGTCTGCAGGGGAAAAGAGAGAGAGATGAGCACATGGGTCAGCGTTAGTCATGAGGACACATGAGGATTCAACCACCAAAGGAACAGTGTTCAGCAAAGAAATACGTGTGGAAAAATCTGTGGTCTTACCTCGTAGTCAATCTTGAATTTCTGCACCATCCCGAGCTCCATGAACATTCTCAGAGCGGCCGTAATCATGGCATCAACGTCCAGAGAGAAGTCGTCAAAGGAGAGCTTATCAATGCCCAGCTCGCAGACCAGGGGAATATTAGCAGCCTGTTTCGTCATGGCGGGAGAAAACATTACGGAGAAAGGAGAGAGTTCAGAGAGCAGGAGAGGATGGAGGGGTCAGAGGATGCTGTGTGTGCCATTTTTAGATGATACATGGAAATATGGAGACATGCTAATTAAGACTCTGTGGACTCATTTGGAGCGAGTTAAGATTAATGAGGGAGCTTTAGCGAAGGATTTCACATTGTTTACTTTCAGAGCTCATTGACAAACGCAGCTGTGCATTAGTGACCATCAACGGCTTTTTTTTTTTTCATTATTATTCAAACAAAAACAAAAACATACGTGATTCCAATTAACCATATTCATACTGAAGCATCCACGTCTCCTACTTCCAGTGTGGGCTAATGAGCTAATGGGCTAATGAGCAGATATGTCTCATCTGCCTCTAATCAGCATTTGTAATGCGACCATTTCATGCTTTCTAACCTGCATCTCATCCCAAAGAGTCAAAGCTCTCTTAGAAATCTATTATAGTGTCAGAACAGCCAGGTTTCCCTTTTCTTTTCCTGTCTAACAGCCACTACAGCACCATGTTTCTCACACAAATGTTTGCCTGTCAGGTCAGCAGGTATTCGCCTCTCTCTTAATTCACAGCCTCAGGTTGGGAAATGTCAGCCGTGTTTGTTTGCCACTGCCATTTGCACTCTGGTGGAATCCCAGTCAAGTGCACTCTCCATAAGGCTCCTTATGTAGAGCAGTTATGAAAGAAAGTGGGGGAAAGCAGAACGCCGTGCTGGATGTAAGGGGGGGGGGGGGCCTGAAAGATCACACAGCGCAGTGAAAAGCGGGGTTCCTACTTTGCGGTCACAGGGGAAAAATCCCACACATGAAAGTGCCGGAAAATAGGTCATATCTATATTTCAGAAATGTCAATGCCAATTAAAAATGTAGATATTTTCATTTTTTAGCTTTATAAATAATGTATTAAGAATGATTACCTATTGATGGGAGTAATCCATTTAAAATACCACAATTAGTTTATGTCCACAGGGGAATTCTCAGACTATGTTTATGCTTGTCTCCTCCCACAGTTCCTGAATGGAACTGAAAAACGGAGGCAAGACTACAAAATGCCAGTAATTCCTCTCTGTTGCCTTACTTTTTCTGTCTATTAAAGATGATGAGAGATTTTTTATTTAATTAGAGATATATCCTATTAAATGGCCCACGAGCAAAACAAATTCAAATGAGCTGAGTTTCCAAGAATTTACCTCCCCATTATTTTTTAGGCATCAGGGAGATTTAAGTCTTACATCATGTTTTTGTTAAATGAAGGAGTTTATCAGAATCGTAATGGACCTTTAATGGCGTTATTTTCTCAAATACATCTTAATTGAAGTCGATTCATAGCACAGACATTAAGGAACGCACAGAGAGGAAAACAATTAAATTATATTGCGGCAATTACCTGCAGCAGAAGAGCTAACTGTAATCCACACCAGGAGTATGCATGCACCGCCATATTTGAAGGACACCATCAATTTTAGATCAGAATATATTCCTGTGGCCTCTATACATTTACGTCATTGAGGTATGGAAGTTGTTGGAGTTTTTCAGATTACCGAGCGGTTAAGAAATTATCCCATATCATCTGATTTGTACAAAACGTAGAAATTTAGCGACTTCTTTATCACTTTACTAAACATAAAACACAGTTTATTACAGAAATAGCATTCTACTTTAACTTTGGTCTTAGTTTGTAACTTTTTCTTAAAGAAATGCATTTTTCTGTAAACATCCAAAACTAACAATACAACTTACTCTCCCACTATTTTATTTCTTGCTTTCTCTGTTAAATTATAGTTAAGACGTATAAATATTTGAAAACGGGTCATGTCATTATTAGCGTGCACACACTGCATGATGTTTGCAAGGCAGCGCAAAGCTAGACCAATGAGAGTTAAGTTTACATGCTGCCCGGAAGCTTCCTTCACACAAAACAGAGAGCTATGCTGGAGTGAGCAGCAATCAATAAGTGCCTTTGCTGGACTTAAAATTAGATTTTCGCTCTTTTTTCTGTTTCATTGTGGGGGGTTTTTAACATATAAAAATCAGTCACCATTAAGTACAATTGTTTGGGAGATTACTGCAACGCTTTTTTCCTATGAAACACCAGCAGTATTTTGTGAACTAAAAAAATTTCACCTGACCTTCCACCTGCATGAGGGTGAGCAGATAATGACTGAATTTTCATTTTTGGGTCAACTTTTCCTGTAATAAGCAATGTCTCAAGAGAGATGCGACTTAAATATCTGTGTTGAGCCCCCCACCCACTGCTGTCAGAAACAAAATATGTTTGCTAAAACAAATGATGACAACAGCGAACATCTGTTACCTTGAATTTGTCAACTTCAGTCTTGGAGCAAGTGGCATGGTAAGACAGAACCTGCAAAATAATGACACCATGTCACTCAATGTATTTTTCAAATCATTAAAATAACCAGTAGGACTCTAAGTGAAGCACGACTGCCGCTTTGGCCTGAAAATACCGCACACTGGACTGGTAATACAGCATTATATACAGCGGATCTTCTAGACGAGGAAGTGAACACACGCTTCGACAACAATCTACAAGAGCAGCGATGTCAGCCCTGATTCCATCGGCATGTTCCCTTCATTTCCTGAGAGAAATACTTCGCTCAGACCTGCAGTTGCTTATTTGATCATAAACGCTCATGTTTATTCAGTGCTGTCAGAAGCAATGCATCTGCATATTACTTCATTCTGTGCCTTTCCTTTAAATGTTCCAACTCTATGTTTTCTGCCTCTTCTACCTGGAAACAGAATGTTGCTAACTACCATAATGCACCTGAAGCTCCCCATTGTAATCTAAGGACATTCTGTAAAGGCTGAGTATTGCTGAATGGCTACATACTGCAGGCCAGATGAGGGATTGCTTTTCACTGCCTCTCATTAATTTTCAATAAAACCTTTGTGAGAATGTTATCTACAAAGAGAGATCAGCACTTTTTTCATGCGTACATTCTTGTGGAAATATGAGACTGAAAAAGAAGCCAAGCAAAAAGACCCCAGAGAGAGAATAACAAAGGTTTTATATTAGCCATGCAGCAGCCGTTGTTTCCACTGACTTCTGGGTAAATGTTTCAGCACAGAGCATATGTTGCTTGGGAAGGAAAATAAAGATACCATTATAGCTAATAGAATAGAAGAACAGATAGGACACACAGGGGAAAAATCATCCGAGGGAAGGCATGAAAGCAAAACACGCATATAGGCAAGACAAAAGGAACGTGAAGTATAAAGCAGGAGCATTACAGCTTGCATTGTAATGTTTTTACATATGTAAGCAGACAAAAAAAGAGTTATTGCTCAAAACATGGAGGGCATTTTCATCCTAAAATTGCCATTTGCTGCAGGAAATCAAATAGGATGTCGTGTTCTTACATCCAAAGCCACAGACTGCTTGGCCCAGGACTTCTTCACCTGGTCGTACATGATGGTGTTGTTGATGCCCAATCCGCAAAAGATCACAAATGCCTAAGATAGGAGCAAAAAGCAGGCAAACTCAAGAACAAATCCAATACAAGCCACATGTTGAAAACAATATGAAAGCAAGAGTAATACCTCAAAGAGACGCTGGTCTGCATCATCAAATGGTTTCCCATCGAGCCTGTTCAGCACTTGGGCGACACCTGTTACATAAAGTCAGTTTATTCATCCAATAAGAACTTGATATTAGTTAGGCTCCAGTGTTTATAACCCAGCTCCAATTAAAAGAGGATCAAACCCACACACTCCACGTCATTGACTAACATGCATTATTAATGGAAATTTAGACCAGAGACACAACATCCTACAACATAAAAAGCAATATGTTTGGTATCTGCTGTGTGAAACTATATTAAAGACTTCAGTAAACTTGATAAAAACAGTCATATGTGTAGCTTAGTTTTTAAAATATTATACAAAATGTCAAAAATGTGGTGAAACTGGCATTCAATTAATATCATCTTCGACAGGACATTCAGTTATTGTCCACAATGCTGCGGTGGGATTGAAGCTTTTTATTTGACAGCATATTCTCTGTTTAGAAGGCTTCTCTCACCTAATTAAAAATGCAGTATTTGTTAATAAGCATAAACATTTAATTGAAAGAGACTGACTTTTATTGTTGCTGAGAAATTATGCTAAAAAGTAATTATACTATGTATTATCATTTTTATTCATCTCCAGGAGGTTAAACAAACCTGCCACCAAAGTGACATTTTAATTTCAACGTATAGCTGGAGAGCCACACAAGCGAAACAGGATTAGCACTGTAGCTTGGAAGGATCTTCATTATGGTGTCATTAAATTTAAAATACAGGGCTGATGTCCTCTCAGATGTATTATTGCTCCCTCTGTAATGAGCAGGTAATTTGTGATGAGTTGCAGCAGACTGTAGGTGGCCCCAAGTATAAGCAAACTAAATGACTGTTTAGAGCTTTGTGGCCGACTCATAATCTTTAACTACACCATATTCCTAATGTCACACTTGTTATACCACCTGAAACCATAATATGAGAATTTACAGCGCCATTATAATTTTTACATGGAAGTGTTGTAGTGTTGTGTAGCTGCTGCCAGTTTATGTCAGGTCACGAGGAATTTCAGCAAACAAGCTAAACTCTAAGTTACATCCATACAGTAGCTGTTACTCTTAATGGGACATGCAATTTGTGGAACAAATGGAGAGCTATGAGCTAAAATGTTTGTCAGAGATACACAGCAACAACTTCAAATAAACAATCTAAAAAAAAAAAAAATGTTCACAGCTTGACAGAGATTGAGCAGATTTGCAAAGCAGAATGGGGGGGAAATCTGCAGCGTCCAGATGTGCAAGGCTAATGAGGGACACATTCACGCTCACTCGAGGCTGGACCTTCTCACAGCAGTTATTATGGAATGTCAAAACATGTAAAGTCCCTGACTTTTACAGATTATGATCACAGTCAGCCAGGAGAGTACACGTCAAGATAGGGCTGGGTACTGGCAAGAACTTCACGATACAATACACAGCACGATACACAGGTCACAATACGATTATATCAAAATACATTGTGATACGATGCATATGGCTGTACTCCACATGGTTTACTAAAAATGTAAAAACAGAGCTTAAATGCAATGTACTTTGTACTATCTGCATAGTCTTCATACATCACATTTCATTATATTGATAATTTAACTGACAAACTGAGTCAAAAAAATTAAATTCAAAATTTCCTTTCCAATTTAATTGATTGGTATTGAAACATGACCAAACACACTGATGTAGCTGCAATAACATTAAAATGAAAAATGAAATTTAAAGATGATTTTTGGGCTTTTTAGGCTTTATTACTCAGACAGGAAAGCTGAAGAGTGGACAGGAAACAGGGGAGAGAGAGAGGGAATGACATGCACCAAAGGGCCAGAGGTGGAATCGAACCTATGGCCGCCCCGGGGAGGACAAAGCCTCTGCACATGGGGGGCCTGCTCTACCAATTGACACACCAGGCACCCCGAAAAATGAAATTTAAGTGCACTACTGCACTTAAACTGGACACACTGAAACAGTGGACACACGGAAATTGAAAGCATTAGAGAAATAAAGTACATAAGTGTTCTTTTGTGTCATTGAACTTTAAGGCTGGGTATTGACAAGGATTCCACAATACAATACAGATTATAATACAGTGGTCACAATACAATTCATATGTAAATAATAATAATGAATATTATTTCACGTTGTCCTAAAGATTTTGTAGCACAGCCCTAGTTTGAGATGAGACCAAATGTTTCTATGGATTTTTAACAATGACGAAGGCCACAATAAGAACTGAGCAGACTGCACGTGTGCATTATGTACCTGGTGAGAGCAAGAATCAAAAGTGAGGCAGGTATTGATCACTCATGGCAAAAAATAACGCTCTTTTTCTATTTTAATTAGAAAAACTGAATTCACACATCATCATTATTATGTATTCTAGTCCTGCCGAGTGGCGACACAAAACAAACTGTTAAGTAAATACTTATTCAGTGTGTTCCTGGAAGTTACCTTGTTGTGTTGTAATGAATTTTCTGGCTTTCTCTGAATCGCCACACACATCTCAAATATTTTTCTGCAGTTTTAATAAAATGGCTCTTCTAGCTAGAAAAAAAAACATTTTTTTTACAGTCTTAAGTAACTGAATTTGAAAGACAAACTACCTTAATGAAAGAAATTTTCACACATACTGACATACTCACATAATGATTAAAAAAATGCTAAAATGATTTTACTAGCATTTCTTGTTGAGTGTTAAACCTTATTACAGTTAAAGTGCAACAGTATTTCTTCTTCTTGGTTAGGTTTTGAATGAGCTGGCTGCAGTCTTGGCAGATGACACAAGGACATGCGATTTCTTACTTAATGTATCCTTGACTTGAGAATTTCATCTCCTGCTGCTTTGTTTGTATAATGGTTTTTCACTCCAGAAAAAACATCAGGTGCCACCCACACACACCGCATTTCTTTCTCCCCTCACTCTTTCTGTTCCTCTTTCCTCTCCCCTCCCCAGCAAATGCACTTACACCAACGCAAAAAAAGAAAGAAAGAAAGAAAACGTGAGTACACGCAGACATCACACATAGATCCACACAGGTCTTAACCAAGCATCTGCAGCAGACATGTGGACCAAATGCTGCAATCATTGCTCCTCCCTGCAATATCCAGCACCAAAACCAGACGAGAGATCAATGATTTATCAGACTGTCAGTGTGTTGTTGAGCCTGGGGCTGATTCACAAACACAAAGCACACGGCCAGAAGAAGGGAACTCCATGTCCAAGTGTGATGGTGCAGCAGCGTGGATCTAATCACACACATGCAGCCTTAGCTGATGCATGCTCGATCTCCCCCTCTCCCCTGTTGTCTAAAATGGAACATTTTAACCTAAATTATGGCTGCAAATGAGCGCTACATAACGTTTGTGCTGAAATACAGTTTATAGACTATATGACCAAAAGTATATGGACAGAGCAGGAGCTGTTTTTCACAGTTTGAGTTAATCACGTTAGTTCCAGTCAAGATAAATGTTGTTGCTTCGTCATAGAGAGATATTTTTAGATCATCGAGTGCTTCCAACTTTATGGCAACGGTGTGTGGACAGGAGCTCTGTCATGATGAGACAAGAAAGTGCTTCTCCATGGTGCGAAGGTATTTTGGTTGGCTAAGAGACTGACTTTAACATTCAACACCTTTAAAACTAACAGGAAACCTGCAACAAGTCAAGTAAGTCAAGTTCTGGTTTTATCACCCAACCTTAGAGCCTGACCTCATTAATGCTCTGGCTCTTGTGGGTGAGTGGGATCAAGTCCCTGCAGCCAGGTTACAAAACGTAGGAGGATAGCAGATGTTGCTGCAGCATATCCCTGTTTTTTACATAAGATAATCACATAGTTTTAACAGTTGGGTGTCCACATACTTGACTTTATAATGTATTACAATTCTAGATTATGTTTTTAAATAAACATATGAAAATTTAAAAGTTGATCATGTTTTATGTCATAGGACATTAAATATATTTAAGAGAAAAGGAAGATATGTGTTAACTTACCAATGATTTGGTGATTGCTGTTCCATATGGGAACACAAAGCACCGAGCGGATGTGGAAGTCCGAGAACTGGTCTGCCTGAAAAGGTTGGGAATGTAAATGGAGTGTAAAATGAAAATGATCACCTACATGCATAAAAAAAGGTGCTTGCGCTGTTCCCAGAACTGTACTCTGTACTCAGAACTTTGGAATCAGCTTTAACCCTAAAGAGAACTGAGTATTGAAGCTTTTTATTTATGACACAAACATCATCTTGTTCTTCGGGAAAATTGTGATGAAATTCTTCTAATATTTTATGGCCCAAACAAATCAATTTATCAAGAAAATTACTGGTAAATTCATCAATTTCAAATAATCTTCAGTTAATTTTGTTGATTTCAAACTATTTCAAATAAACTGCCTTCAACTCTACTGTATTACTACAGCATTACAACATGATTGAAAACTACATTTATATTCCTGAATGTAAGGTATTGAAAGTATGTAGCTGTTTCAAAACTCTAGTGTTGGCACTAAAGATTTAAAGGACCATACCAGTCTTCATTAGCAGAGATTGCCCCAAGCTTGAACAAATGCTGTTAAAATTCACCATGTGTATACTTTAGTAGATCTCTGACTGCATTTTAAACTCCATTCACTGCCATTCATGTCAAAACTGGAAACAGAAACACTGTAGGACACGTGAAAGTCGCTAAGTATAGGTAATTCAACCTTCTCAAGGGAACGTCGGAATATTGGTATGGGCATATGGTTACCAATTTTAGTGTGAAGATGTGGTTGTTAACCAACTTTGTCACAGATTTTCAGGAACTTTCTGTGACATTTATAGAATATGGATCAAATGTATGTACCTCAAACAAAAAAGCTATTTTGGGAAAAATGTTTGGGGTTTACGTAACCTATGTGACCTATGTTGACAAAAGATAATGATATGTAGTAACGCTGGTATGGTCCTTTAAATTTATAAGTAGTTCTCAAGTATTAAAATATATTTTCACCACAGGAGTATCAACTATGCTTACTCGCGAGACTACATTGAAATATAGAACCTGTAGGGTGCAGTGTACGTTGAGAACCCTTAATGCCCTTTAAAAATCAGCAAGTTGCCCCCTCTGTTCATTTCAGTGAGAGTCTGCAGGTAGCATTTTTCAACCACTACACATTTTCTATTTTTCTGTTTCTGCCGCTTAAGGTTAACCATGTCGACTTTTGCTGTTTGCAGCTGGATACAGAGAGGGCTGCCGTGCTAGCTGCTGTGAGATTCTGTTTAGGTCTGCGCAGCATCAGCACCAGATGCTGGGGGAGTCACTTCCTGGTTTGAAAGGGCCTTTGTCTAACAGAGACCAATTAACAGCAGACAATATGGAAAAATGGGTGGTATTTAATTTCTTGAAATAACAGAAGATTTAATGCTGGTTAATATCACAGAGTCAAACGAAACTCAGCTTTATGTTTTGTCTTCTTGCAGACATTTTCCAAGATGCCTTATCCATTCTACTGACTGGCAGCCATTTCATTCTTCACACCAGGATGAGTCCCTCAGGTTCATGACATAACATGAGATCAGAGTGTAATAATTTATGGTGTGAACTTTCATGAAACCATTTTATATAAAAATGTAAAGACAGCAAAATACACTGATAAACAGCTCGGGGCACAGAGTTTAACTTGGGCGGTCTGCTTCATTTCAGTTTCAAACCATCTGTCTGCTCCTCAAAATGCGTACTTACAATGCTAATGAATGGCATGTGACCTCACTGACTCACATGTGACATCAATGTGTGACATCTCCTAGAGGTTTGAATTGAATGGGACACTAAACCAGCCAGTGAAAGTGAAGATGAGCAGTAAGCCTAGTTTAGATCAAATACTTCTAGTAATAATGGGACCTGAACGGTAATCCTCACAGCATACTTCACACTGGTTCCTCTCTAATGTGTGTTGAGTTCATTTGACTTGGATAAAATTCCAGTGAAGTTAAACTTGTGAAATGTTTTTTGTGTGTTTACCTCAGCATCAAAGCGAGGATCCTGATAGGCATCGCTGATGTTCACAGGAAGGCCTGTGGATGCCACCAGCTCTGCAATGCTGTTGTTGATGAGCCAGTCCGAGTAAGACGACTTCTCCATACTGTCTTTGAAACTAGGGTCACAAAACAAAGGGGGAAGGTGACGACGGAACAGAACAGAATAGAACAGAAGGAACTGCGTTGGGCCAAATTTGTCCACCTGCTGTTTCTCAAGAGAGAACTGATTTTTTTTTTAAAAGGAAACCTTTATTTTAGTTTTTTTAAAAAAAGAGTTTATGCTCTTCTTCATTGCATCTGAACTACATCTTTGCAAAAGGTCATTTTTCTTTCTCTTCGTGAATTCCTCTTTCACATTGACTGGCATATAATGAACTTCTCATACAGTAGGTATCTGTGAGCTTCTCCTGCAGCTCCTGAAGTAATGAAAAGTTAATTGTGTAATTGTCTTCCTTATTGCCAAACGCCCACACACTCTGGTATAGAAACACCTGCATCCCTGGCACTGACTTCCCATTTACATTAATTGCAGTGGGCTGTCGCTGACTTTTAACCTTCAAATGCAAAAGGGTAAATGATCTGTGTGGCTCACTTTGTCTTTCAAGATAAGAATAGAGATGGAGAGACAGAGACACTGGTGTCAAATCCTTGAAATCCCTTTGATCTAGTGATACAGCTGTGTATGGATGTGAAACCTCATGGGTGTGATGGCAAAGACTCCTTTACCTCCTTTTTCTTTCTTGTCTCTTTATTCTCTCTGTCTCTCCCTGGTCTCTTGTCTGTCATTTAGCTTCCACAGACACTAGTAGCACTGTACACTTGCTCAACATTATTCTCCCCGTGGGGGCAGCTGAGGATTGTAAGGCACATTAGAAATCCTACAGCATGCTCGCCTTTTGACACCAAATTTATTCATTTAATTACACACATAAATCTTGCACAGCAGCCCTTCTTATTCAGATGTGAACCTTTAGGAAGACTAGTGTCATCAGAGACATGCTGTACTTTTGCCACCTTGGCTTGGTTGGAAATGTTTTAAAACTTAAAATCGCAAATTGGTTATTTATAAACCAGATGCACATATCGGTAGGGAGTGTGTTTAGCCAGGAAGTCCAAATTGGTGACAAGCAGACAGATATTCGTTATTACTTCCAATTTCTGCCGCATCAGTTATGGTAATCGCAGGACTCTGGGAAAGTTTGTCTTTTTTTTAAGTTTTGGTTTTCATCCATAAACACTCCTCACAATATTAAGCCTCTCTTTCACCACTAAGCCGTGCCTTGCAGAGGAAAGAAGCAGCAAAACCCAATTAAGCAGATCTTCTACTATATGCCTTCTACTCAGAATCAGCATATTACTCCCACAGCATTACAGAATATTCAACTTTCATACTTTCTTATTTTTGTCCTTGATGAAAGCTTTACAGACTCAGACAAGGCTCTGTGCAGAATGCACAGGTGTCATGGCACTGAAAGCGAACAAAGACGGTGATGTGACTGTACAGTGAAAAGGTTGCTAGTATGAGAAAATGAAAGGCAAAGCCACGTTTCTCATTAGCAGCTTAGATTTTAAGCTGAAACATCATACATACCTGCTTTCAGTGTCTGCACTGCACTTCGGGGACAGCAGCTCAAAAGACTTGGTGAACTTCACCACCTGAAAGATTTGAAATGGAGAAATCGCAACAGTGGTTGGAAAAATGGCATGGGGGTATGCAGCTTTATTCACTGGAAAAGAAAATTGAGACAGACAGAACAGACATGCACAAATACAGCGGTGGAAGAGGTATTCAGATCCTTTACTTCTATGAAACTAAGAGTAAAACAAGAGAAAATCTCAAATTAGCTTTCGATTGTTTTAGGTGGCATTTTTCACAAAATAAAAGGCTGCAAGACAGATGCCAAGCAGTGCTCCTTGCTGTTTGACTCGTATGTTATATTAGGTGACTTGCTTTTTGTCTTGCTTGTTTCTCTTGCTTTTTGTTTTTTTCTGTGTTCCTAAAGTTGATGGCTTGCCTCTTTTTGATCAAAAGCAAAGTCAGGACCTTTAAAGAGTTTTAAATAAAAAAATAAATGAATAAATAAGCAATAAAGAGGGAAGTAGCGCCACTTCAGATGATAAAAATTTGCAAGACCAATGACTCATTTATGATTTGACTGGCAATAAGGAGAAATGCACCTGCTCTACATCCTGATACACCAAGGAATCAGCAGCATATTGTCTCTGGTTCAGGTCACATTAGCTTAGCATGTTGCTGTTCTGAGTTCAGATTAACACTTAAATTAACTCTGATCGCCATGTCAAGACAGACTTTTTTGGGGCAAAACTTTGTGTCCCCAAGCTCTGTTTGTTTCAGCACGAAAATTACGACGGACAAATTTGCTTCAGAAACCTGGAGTTTGTATTTACAAAAGAAGTGTTGTGATAACAAACTGTGGACATGCTAAACCTAAAAAGTACCAATGTTGCTTTAAAGTATCACGAGTAAAGACACTCATTGTGCAGTCAAGGCAATTTAGACCTGCAGATTATTAATGCAATTCAATTATTTTTAATAATATTGTTAAATACATAAATGACTGAACAACATTTTGCTATTTCTGTTGGTTCCCTGAGTTTCAAACCTCTTTATATACTGTTATTGAGTTTAGTTTTTATGTGAGAGGTCAGAAGCCACAAAGGCTGGGAAACACTGGTTGTAAAGATGTGTTGATTTTATATATTATGTGGAATATTGATCTAAAAATAACCAGTTACTAAAGCTGTTGAATGAAAAATAAAATTTCTATTTGAAATGTAGTGTACTAACAGTATAAAGTAGCAGGAATGGGTATAATGAAGTAAAGTACATGTACCTCAAATTTATACTTAAATACAGAACAGTGCTTTAGTAAATGTACATTTGAACTATCCACCAAGGCATAAATGTACAGATAGATAGACACATACAAAGCAGAGAAAAAAAAATAAAAAAACAGTACCGGTGACTCAATGTCCTCAAGCAACTGAACAGAGCAGCGCTCACACTTTAGTAATGTCTGGGCACGGTGCATGATCTTCCTGACAATCTTCTCCAGGTCAGTCTGCTCTTCAAACAGGTCATTGACTACCTCCAAGAGGGCCTGAACACCAGTCAGAGAAAAAACACTGACATTACTTTGAACAATCTGAACCACGGGCTGCTGTGAACCCACTAAATAAGAAATCTGTCAGCAGGTATATAATGAAGACCCTTTAAATAAACGTGTTTTGCATGCTCAGCTGTTAGATTGCAGTCATTACCATCATTACAATCCTTAAACCATAAACCAACAGGATGAAATAACATTGGTTTTGCCAATAAAAGTAAATTAGGTCATTAATCTAACGAAGTGCCAATCCAATTTAATACACAAGCACATAAAAATCATATGGTGTAAAGAGAGTGCTCCTCATTTATCTCCTCTGTTCTCTGTGCTGTGTTCTCATTATGTTCTCTTCCATCACAGATCAATGTTTGACATGAATTAGTGCATCTCTCAAAATTCCCTTGGAGATTTAGATCATAGACAGGGCCCTAGTCTGGATGTGGGCCCATCCCCCACAGATCCAGAGGAAATGTCCATGCAGCGTTGCATGCTGCTCTGTGATCCCCCACTGCAGAGGCAGCAAGTGGGCTGCAGCTGATCGATACTCAGCCTCAATGTCAGCATCAGGGGGAGGAAGTAATGCTGATCCCAGGAATTGGGGGTGGGGGTATTATCCTGGTTGGCCTAGTGGCCCTTACCCGACTCCTATCATACTCCTTCCTTGAGGCAGCGAAGAGTTGGGCGTTGGAGATTGCGATACCACAAAAGGGCAGGTACATCTGCAGCACCTGTGGACACATCAAACATTTACAAAACGGAGACTTCTGTCATCATCACTGATCTACATGCAGAAAAAATTGTCCCTGAAATTACTGCTTTTATGTATTTGACTTTACCTGCCAAAAAAACCCTAGAGAAAGGCTTTATTTGTTTAATTAAGCTAAATAATGCTCAGTACCTTTCACATTTACACTAATATCTTTAAATCTAAAAACAACAGCCTGTTTTGTTGGTATCATGCACAAGCAGTCAGGGACACAAATGAAGAGTTCATTTGCAAAAACAGATATCCCCGTTTGTATTTTTTAAACTTTATGAATTTTTATTATAGGCTATATCAATTTATTTATTGCTTTTTTATATATACATGTGTTTATTTCACCTGACAAAATTTTTATTGCACTAAATTATATCTTTTTTCATGTGTGCACTCCAAGCAGTTTCAGTGAAGAAGTTGTATTTAATTTATTTTTAGAGTGGCTTTTATCTGTTTTTGCCAAGGAACTCTTCAAATACACAGTCCTTCCAATGGGTTCACGCCGCACCAACCATCCACAGAAAGAAGTACCACTTAAAGAAGCAAAAGATGTGTCAATAAAGGCAATGAGGATGAAGCTCGCTGGTAAAAATGTCTGTAAACAAATAAGAAATTTTTAAAAATTGGCTTTGGAAATATTTCAAAAAGATGGAATATAGAGCTTGTGTTTCCGTGAGAAACACTAGACGTTAACAACTTTTATTTTGTTAAAAAACCCTGCAGGGCATCTCTAATGTTGAAGTCAATTTTATCATTTAAATTAATGCTTTTTGGAAAATGAAGCAAACAAAAAACAAAACGAGAGAGAGGAAAACGTACAGACAAGAAAAACTTAGCTCTTACATTGGAACAAATAAGAAATGGTCTTTTATTGCCATCATTACACACTAGAACAAATCAATCAATTCATCTGACATTTTACCATTTGACTGAACGGTCTGACTTGCTGTGCCTTGGGCTGATAACATAAATTCCTTATTCCACTCATATTTTCTTAACATGAATAATGTAATCACTTGATGTGGCCAAATGACTATAGTTAATGTGAATCCTGAAATTGAGTCAACGTCTTGGTTTAGAATCGGACTGCATTTCTTTCCTCTTCACTGCTGTTGATTTATAATGAATATCATCTCAACATGGAAGTACACTCTTTAGAGGATGCAGAGAGTTGGTGGCAGCTGCGTGCTCTAAAACAGCTGTGATGTGAACGCACAGGTTGAATTCTTTACAACTACAATCACCCCATGGTTCAGCCTTATCTTAGAGAAACCCAGTCCCAGTAACATGGAATCAATTGAATATAGGTTGTGTGCCTCCTTACTCTGCCCCTTTGTTTAATTATCTATCTTTAGCATCTGGCTGCTGAGTAAACAATACAATCGGTACAACGAACCCACAAATATTTACCAGCCTTCAGCGGGACCTGAGGGCAGGGACGCTACAACAATACATGAATGGGAAGTTACTCAGCTGTGGCCACTGATACAGAGACATCTCATTCACCTTTTCGAGAACAACGTATCAGTTACTCATCAGCCACAAATGAACACATTAACAACAGAATCCTATAGCCTTGTGTTGATAACTGGGAGCTTGTAGCTACTCAAAAAATATTTTTAGGAAGCCAACAGCCTTGCATTAAGGACCCCATGTGGGGAGGCATCATGTGTGGCTGAAAATGCAGGAAATTCAAAGACCTATATTGGCTTTTTTATATTTGTTTGATTTGCATTTTTAGAGTATAGAACATGTGCCTTATCATTTTCATGTATCAGTACTATGCATTTGGGGTTTCTTTTGTGCTCTTACAATTGATTTCTAAATTCAAGTGACAATTTTACAACTCTAATTGCTGGGGTCATGATAACTGTAGACCTAAAAATAGCATGACAGACAATAAAAGGATCTATAACCCCGCTCTAATTGCTGCAATTTCCCTTTACAGTCAAACAAGTCTTCTGGGTTAGCTACATATCTTTAATTTCTCAGTCTATATGTCACGCAGTTATATTGCGGTTGATATCTGACATTAAAGAGGATGTTGACTAGGGCAAGAGTGAACTTTATACTAAATAAGAACTCCAATGAAAAAAAGACTAAAGAACGAAGAAACATAAATGTTCAATAGCAGAGTGGGAAACATGTTTATACATTTAAATCGGGCCTCAAATGCTCAGTAATTTGTAAACTGCATCTTATGAAAAAAGCTTGAAACATGCATCATGAGCTTTGTCACTCTTCTGATGAATAAATGTATGCCTGACTGATTTTATGAGGGTTTTTTGTGTTGTTTGATGTGTTTTAGAGGAAAAAAATTGAGATATGCCATTAGGCTTCGTGTTGTTTTTACCTTCAGTAATTGTGACTACTCAAGCTCAGAGTCACAACTTCACACAACAACATAAAAATACATTTCTACCTCACACAACCTCACAAGACACCATAAAAAATACATTTCTATTGCACGGGCATGTCGCACTGATGTGAATATGATGATACTGCTTGGAATTATGCTAAATAGAAATTAAATCACCAAATTAAAAACATTTCTTATCATTATGAGTCGTGAACTATTACTCTGCCATACTAATGAGAAAATAAGTCACTGCACTTCATTCAGTCATTATACATAATCAAGCACCTTATGCGATTGTTTCCAGGCACAGAAAACAGATGATGCTGAACAACAGGCTCATACATAACGCTATTTCACCTCTCCTATGGAATTCTCTAATAATGATCTTCTAGAAAGACAGTGGCCATCAATAGCCCCAGCAGGAGCAGATTCATTAGTGAGCAGGACTTTGGGGATCTGGCTATGGATCTGCCTGTGGAGCAGGCTAACCCAAGAAAAGCACTGCTCCCTCTAATTACATTCTGTCAGGCAGGAAATTATACAACATTGCATTACAAACAAGACATTTTTGCCTAGAGACCTTTGGACTGACCAGTAAAGAGTGGTTTAATAACGAAACTAACTGGCCGAGGCCGCAGGGACAGTCAGTTCCTCTAACCTCAATGACTTCTTTTCCTCAGCTGGAATTTCACATGAGGCAAGCTGAGGGAAATAACATAGACAACCCTTTCTTTCTCCACTGTCACATGAAAACTGCTGTGCGTTAAATTGAAAAGCTGTTTTCACTTTGCATGTGTGCCATGGTGAAGCCATGATGGTCGTTTTGCAAAGAATTGTTCTCAGGAATAAAAATGAATTTCTGCGTTGCCTCTGATATAATATGGGACTCCCTAGCTGGTGTCAGCAAAGCACATAATAGTTCTGTATATACATTTAGCAATAATTGCCTCTTTCAAAGGTGACTTCAGATATTTATGCAACAGGAATCTACACCTCAGCAAATCTTACAAAGCCAACATTACAGTAACATAACTAATGCAACACAGCTAATAAACACTGTAACACAACAGGTCTGTTGCTTAATAGCTATTATCCATAAATAATTTAATTGCTCCACACAATGCAGACACAAAGAAAAAAGCCAAAGAAGAGGTCACAGCAGCTGGGCAGCCAGCCCAGTCTCTTCAATCAGCATACAAATAACACAACTTTATTGCTGGCACCACATGCAATGCAAAGGGGAAATTTTGCATGCATGTAGTATTCTTTTTATTGCCATCATTGGGGAACAAATGCGACCAAATATGATGGTGATTTAATATGAGCAAGAAAAACAGTCACAGTTTTTTCAACCAGAAGATTGGTGGTCTGGTCAAAAGGTGAACTATCTCTTCAATCAAAATTGGTGAAAAAAACCTACTCTGTCTTTTTTTTCTTTGCTCCTGTAAATAGTGTCAAAGTGCTTCGAAAAGTCTTTGCATCCTTCAAAGATGGCAACCATCCATGAAGGCTACAGAAAATTGTAAAACAGCGAAATCTTTATTGAGTAAAAAGAAATTAATTTTGCGCAGTTGGCTGAACGGTTACAGACCCTTCCCCTTATAATGATCATCACTTCAAGGCCAAACTGGCAGTAATTACTTTGATTTTCTCTAAGGAACTGCTCAGAGGGTAGCAAGCCACAGTTCATTATATCAAAGTCAAAGTTCAAAATGAAGGCGACCAATTAAAAGAATAGAGCAACACTTTTTACTCTTTGTCAGCGACGGGTCTATATTGGGGTGGAGTGTTGGCACAGATTGGTGCAAAGAAATCTTTCACACAAACAAACCCAGTTATTGAGGCTCAGGATACCTCAGTCATGTACTTCTACATACAGTTGTCTTTTAGGTGCTCACATTTTTTTATTTTTTGTTTTAAAAAGCATTCCAGTGGGTAATTTATTTCGATTTCAGGCACCTAGTGACAAACCAGTGGTGGGCGGAGTACCAGAAATCTACATGTATACTCAAGTATAAACACAATTACTCAAAAAAAAGGAAAAAAAAGAAAAAGAAAAAGAGAGAAATAACCACTTCAAAAATCTACTTAGGTTAAATCAAAGAGTTCCTGTTTAATAAATTAATCAAAGTTCAAGTTACTTTTAATTTTCATATTAATTTAGAATTATTAGTTTATAACTTTTAAAAGCCCAATAAACCTCTACAGCTAAAAGATCAATTATTTTCATTTTAATAACCTCAAAGATGAACATTACACGAGAAAAATTTACATAGCTAAAGTTAACTACAGCTAAATACATTTTCATCTACAGTCTGTGCAAATTACTTCAGTGTGTTAGCAGAGTATATTAGAGGAATTTTTAAAAGAGGAGACATTGGTGTTTTTCTAAAAGCACAGCAAACATAATCAACCTCGTTGCAATAGGCGAGAACTCCTACTGTGGCATCCCCCACAGCACATTAATAGGTCTTCTTCCTTTTTTACTTTTGAACAAAATGTCCTCTTTCTGTTACATGCAAAGTATTGGACTGGCTACAAATACTTCAGTAAAGTTATCCAGTTAAATTTGTTACTGGTTCCATAGTACCCCAAATCCAAATAATCTTAAAAGCATTTCTCTTATTTCTTAAATAAGGTGCCATTAAAAACAGCATGACAGATGACATTCAGACCCACTTAGCCTGAAAAGAGTTCTATCACCTCTTTTCTCTCAACCTGTTCTGCTCTTTGAGAGTCAGAGCAGCTCGGTCTGCCTTTATTGTTTGGAATCCCCACTCCTCAGAATGTCATCCACATGTATCCCTCACCCACATATTGCAATTGTCGTGATTATATTCAGAGCTCTGCAAGGAACCAGTTTAGAATGATGCACTCTATAAATTTGTTTTGATCTGATATCCTGCAGGAATGTATTAAAAACATAAAACATGTGGCTCAGGGCAGAAATTGTGTTCTCTCTAATTTAGCTTTAGATTTACATTGGGAATTTCTGTGAAAGCGGTTGTAACAGTATTGCTTCGAGCCAATTTGACAGCAAGTTTGGCAGCCAGAGGGAGCACAGCGGTAAGGGGGAAATGCTGTTTGACAACTGACTCACAGAGGTGCTAAATTCTATTGGCACATGGAACCTTTGTGGGGTAATTTAAATCTTATTAAAAGAAAATTCATGAAATGAATAATTCTGCCTGTGCAAAATGTATTAAGATTATTATTAAGAAAGATATGCAAAGTGAAATAAAGGCTAAATCAAGATAATAAAGCAAAATGGAGAGATAACATGATGAGCTCAGCTTACACACTTAACAAGAGTCAATAGCTATATTACTTTATGGAAAATAATGAGTCAATACAACAATACATAGGTTGAACCATTATCCAAGTTTCCCAAGGGACTCCAATCCTGCATGGTAGCCACACAACATAATTAGGCTACAGCAGCATGGGATTTAAAACCAGCCAAGTAATGTATTTAAACATCCTTAGAGGTTCAGAGTATATAGAACAATATTTGTCTTAATAAGGGTATACTAACTACATTTGCAATTGTAGTATCATTTAATGCCTTGAAATGTGTGATACATTTTCCTATTACAAGGTCTTCCATAAAAAGAGCTGCAGCTGTGCTGTGCAGGGAGCTTACTGTGTTCTCTGATGCCAGCATTGCATTTCATTACTAATTCAGCTGTAGCCATCCTGAGCATTAGTGTGATGGTAATGCAATGTGAAACGTACTCAAAACATGTGAATGAAAAAAAGAAATCTTTCCCGCATCTATTAGAACAATAGATCCCTGGCTCCAATGATGAAAAACACATCATAAATGAGAAAACTACAGTCATATGCTGCAGTGAAACCTATCTCTAAAATAAAAGCACAAATAGCGTTGTGCTTTCATGTTTCATCCTTTTCCCCTTTAGGGGCTCAGAGCTGCAGTAACAGAGGAAGTCAGTGTATCGCTTGTCACCGCCTTTCTGCTACATCTAGTCAAGTGTTCTGATGGCCCAAACACGTGCTCCTCGTGCCTCTGTGATGATGATAAAAAGTCAAACAAACAATGGAACAATGCGAGCTGTAACACCCCCACTTACTGCTTTGACTTCTATTCATTCATAGGCGTCTGTGTCTTTGTGTTTGTTGAAACTGCCAGCTTGACTGATCTGCTGATGCAAAGATGTAAAATACTAAATAGTAGAAGGAGGAGGGGCAAGTATCAGTCATCTTGGATCATAACTATGTGAAAAACAGAATATTTGCAGACAGATTATAGCAATTTACACACATTAGTACTTGGAGCAGTCTGATCTGTAAGCCACTAATCAATAGTTTGAGATCACCTCTTTGGCAATCATTCAAAATCACATAGATGGTGAAATGGAAATGCTGGCGCTAAATCAAAGACTGACACTCTAACTGTCCCACTGAGCACACAAGACAAACGCTAACCAATTAGAGACTCTGAACAGCTCCTATAAAGTTGTTACTCTTGGTGGCATTACAACGGGGTTGTCTGAAAGATACTGACTCAGGAACGTTTGATGATGCTGAGAGAGAAGCTTTGACCCAGCTAAGAACTGCGCTCTGAGACACACACATATGCGGGGCACATATGCTACACATCAGACTGAGCTGGAGGAATTCTCTAAATAATAAATATTATTTACTTGTTTGGACTTAAGAACAAAGGGAACAAGAGCAAACGTTACCTGCTGTTCATTAGACAACAGATATGCAGTTAGTGTTGCTCTGGAAATACTTGGTTTGAAAAGACAGAATTGCAAGAGAAAAAGAGAGACGTGAAAGCATTTAGACTCTGAAGACAATATGTGATGTGGTTAGCATCCATCCATCCATCCATTCACTCTGATGATGGCCTTGCTTTTTCAGTGTTGTCGCTGAAAAATATTGTTACTGTCACAACAAAGAGAAGTCTGACTTAAATATGAAAACAATGCATCAAAGGCTAGTTAACCTCACAACAGGTTTAGTATTTTGAAACATATACCAATTAAGTCACATACAATGTTGCAACTTAACTAAGTAAATTTACTCAAGTACTGTACTTATGTGCAAATATGAGGTAGTTGTAGTAAAACTGAATATTTCCATTCAAAGGTGACTTTATATTACTACACCACTCCATCTCAGTAACAAATATTGTACTTTTTACTCCATTACATTCATTTGACAACTTTATATACTAGTTATAGAGATGTTCTGATACTATTTTTCCCTTCCCGATACCGATTCCAATACCCAAACTTGCGTAGCAGCCAATACCGAGTACTGATTCAATACCAGCACATAAAAAAATTACAGTTCCTTTAAAACTTAAGGCGTAACCATAATTGGAGTTGTTCCAGTACTGATACCATTATGCAAGTTTGGGTAACAGAATCAGTATCAGGTAGGAAAAAAATCGTATCTGAACATCTCTAATCATGACTTAGTAAAATATAAGGATTTCAGTACAACACTATAAAACAGTAGCAAAACAGCAACCTAAAAACTCAAATCTAGGAAAATGTGGACATTTTGCTGGGTCCGTCAACTCTCTTGGTTCATCTTTGCCACTCTTAAAAATAGTAGCTGTTAAAAAGCATAACTTCCTGTGTACTGTTTTAGAGCAGCAAAGAATTGATTTTAGATATGTAACGTCAGTCAGAGCTAACTAAGCTAACCGGGAAGTAGCTAGGTATCATTTAGCAGCTAGTAAATCACATGGCATCAGATTGGTGCACAGACTGGCATACTCACAAATACTGATACCAGTATTTTCAACGGTATCGGAGGCTATTTCCGATACTGGTATCTGTATTGGAACAACTCGAACTAGTTACTCTTTAGATTACAAATGGGTCATACCCTTTCATTTCATTAAAACCATGTATTCACAGTGTTGATGATATTGAAAATGAATGCCTCTAATTAATTGTAGGATTAGGGTATTCTGTATGGGTTGAGAAATTTCCCCTACATCTTATTGAGATAAATAAACTTCTAAAAACCCTTAAGGTTTCAAACAGTACATGAGATTTTAGTAGGGGTGTAATGACACATTTTAACAATGATACAATGTGTATTACGATATTTGGGTAGCAATACAATACAAGAACTGTATGGGCTCATTTAAAACAATACGATACGATACGATTCAGTGACTAGAAATTGATATAGTAACTTTTTTTTTGCAGAAAAAAGAAAATGCCTATTTCTATGCAGTGGTAGTGGAGGTGAAACACTGGAAAAGCTTGATACACTAAACTACACAAACATTCAGTGCAAGACC
>JAQLOL010000005.1:12293446-12306939 GCA_029783665.1 Naso thynnoides | reverse complement strand
AGTCATTATGACCTTCCTCAGCAGAGAGAGTTTGCCCAGTTATCATTACATTTCCATCACTCGTGTCTGCCCAGTAGCTCACCTGGTGGAGTCTGTGCGGTGTATCAAGGCTGAGTCCACCTCTGTGGCTCAGTTGTGATTCCAGCCTGCAGACCTTCTGCTGAATGTCGTCCCCTCTGTCTCCCTCCTGCTCCTGTCTCTCTCCAGCCAACACTATGAAAAATCACAAAGGAGAAATGTCAAAAAAAAAAAATTTTTCATTTCCATATTAGCTTTAGCTTTGAGATCTACAAATGATTTTCGACCTTAAAAAAGGTTATTTCAAAACTAATACTTCAACATGGTCCAGGTGGGGAAGCTTTCAGTCATGTTACACAGCCTTCATGAGGATTTGGCAAATCATGAGCGCTAATCATGTGTGAAGCTCTATATTATAACAGCCCATTAATGGACCTTGCAGTGAGATTGAACTACTGCTCCCAAGGTCAAGAATGGAATTTTAGAAATTATTATTTCGTAGCAGATTCTGAAAAGGTTGCTGATAGATCTCAGAGGATGTACTGTGAGCTTCTGAGGCGCACATTTCGAAGCACAACGGCTGCCTTAATTGGGTGAATGTGCACAAGAGGCGTTATGAGGCGCATCAAACTGCCTTGACATCACTACTCCGACCCAGCAACCCCAGCTATTATCCTGCAGCAGCAGTTCCTGTTTAGAAAGAGCTGAAAAGAATAAAAGCCAAGGTGAGAGAGAGAGCGCTCACACGGCTAGGCCCCAGACGACGCAGCTTGCTGGACACACTGTTGTTAAAGTCTCTTTAGTAATGATCAAATTCAGCTTTTCTGTTTACTGATCTCACTTCTGGCTGAGATAAATGCAATGTTCTGTCACGACTGTGAGGAGGCAGGAGGTTGTTAGGAGTCCTTGTGTGCAGTGAGGTTGTCTGTGTATAAATAGCAACTTTTTTTCCAAAATGCTGCTCGTTCTGTAGTGTTGAAAATGAGAATCAATGGAAGTGTGTCAAGTGAGGCACATCTATCGCAACATCCTACTATAAAAACCTACTGTAAAATGAAGAAACCTCCAGTCCTCTGTCTGACTGCTCTCATTTTTCTTGATGGGTTGCCCAAACAATCTGAAATTGCACATGGGCACTGAGAATTGCCCTAGGCAGAGACTGACGAAGCCTTTTGTCTCATTAACCTGGTGCCCGTGCCCACTTTGTATAAAAATTCTTCATAAATAATGTTGATTTGTTTCTTCTGCCTGTGGAGCCAATGAGCAAAAACGCAGACAGCGCCATTGAATCACTGCAACTCACATTGTGGTTGGGTGGAATTGCATCCGTACTGTTTCCATTACGGCAGCCACCCCGTAACCCCGGGGCTGCATGTCATTGAGCTGTACAAGCCTGCCATGACAGAGAGGAGGAGAGGACATCTCTCTTTGGCTCTTCATAACGTAAACAGTTTTGCTTTATTAAAATACAAGAGAGATAGCGAGCGAGCTGAGAGCACCAGCGGAGGACAGAGCGACAGCGCTGGAAAGCTTGAATGACAGAGATACAGCGCTGTTTTTCATTCTGTCACAGTGTAAAAACCTATGATTCAATACTGAGCCGCAAGCAGTAATACCAGCGTCAGACAGTCAGCCCATTCTGAACAGGATGCAATTTTTGAACAGGACACAGAACACAGTTTTGAACAGGCGCTGCACTGGTTCTATGTACATAAGTTAAACCTGCACCTTAGTGTTTTCCCGCATTAGAGTCTCCTCAGTGTGTTTTGTGCAGGGAGTGAACACTGTGCAGACTACGCAGTGCACTTCATCTTCCCCAGGGATATCCAGAGCAAGTGACGAAGATGCTGAGAGAAGGCCTTAGCTAGCTTGGCTGTGCCTCAGTAGTTTTTTGTTTGTTTGTTTGTTTTTAAGGAAAAATGTTTGGGGCTTAATGAGATCCAGCCCCTGTTTTCAGATCAATGTCCGTTTGCCCTCTGCTGTCGACTACTGTTCACTCAGGAGGCCCTCAGGAGGCCCTCATGAGAGCGGTCCGAGGCAACACCTGCAGTAACCACGGACACACACATACTCACGTTGATTCAGGAAGTGGCTGCATATCAGTTCTCCCCTTGCTGTCATTTCCTGCGCAGATAAAATGTTGTCGGCTCAGAGATAGTAGAAGGATTAGATAAGGAAGACTCACATGCCGTGTTTGCTGCAAATATTTAAGATTTTGCTCTCTTTGATTTATGAGAGTAGAGAAATCACCGATTATCAGTAGATAATCAGCTCCTCCCAAGTGAAATAGTGGCTGCTTTTTGGTAATAACTAGATCGTGCTGATATTACTGTAGATTAAAGAATGATGGAGCATTTGCTCTGACACCTGTTTAAATCAGTATCTCATGTTATCATCATCTTAAAAGTGTTATTAAAAATATACATTTATTTATTGTATTTGCCTCGTTGTCAAATCATCTTTTGTGCTGGTTTGACATGACTGATAGTTTTCTTTAGTACCCAACAGAACAACTGAAAAACAGTGGAGCCGATCTTGATAAAAAAAAGAAATAATCTTACATCAAATTTCTTAATATAATGGGGGATTTTTAGAACTGATGCTAATGATAAAAAGTCCTAAATTCAAACTCAAACTGACCCTTTTGTTGTTGTTGTTGTTGTTGTTGTTGTTGTTCTCTAACTACTGTTTTTTAGATCAAGAGTTACAAGTCAAGAGGTCACCCATGTTGAGTGTAGGTCTGTAACCACGTCTGTGGTGTGTCCACAGAGCATGAGACCACTTCCACACAGTCTCTCAGTATGCCCACCCACTCTTAACTCTCTTACTCTTAACTGAAGTCACTCTTCACTCTTAAGAGTGAAGTGCATCAACACAACAAGCAATTATTTGCTGAAACATCATTGCTCTGTATCGATTAGGGAAGAACGTGTTAGTTACACAGATTTGTAGTAGAATATGAAGATAGGCTAGCCATGAAATAACATTAAACTGATAAACAAACTTACTGCAAAAAAACTGATTTTTCTTCATTTTCAGTTCATATGAAGTGTTACATTATTGAGAGTTATTACTATCTTTAACACATACTGTCATAGCACAGACATATAGGCCTACCACCTTTCCACTACCTTCACCTACTGTCCCTCATGCCACCTTCCCACCACCAGTCCCTACAATATACAGCTGTAATCTTTTTAATCAGGTTATCTCATCGGGATATAGTTCTCTCTTACAGAAGTGACCCGAGTACCACAAAGAGAATGAAAACATACTAAACTAACTACTGTACAAAAACACATACAGCACCACAGACGTCAGTAAATGACTCCAAGTTAAAAGTTGAAAATTAGTCAGTGGGACTTTCTAGTTGAAAAATCTGTCGTAGTTCATTTCATTTATGAGATGGAAAGCAGTGGAAAGCTGATTGTATGATTTATGTTTGTGTCAGGGTTAGTTGTTTTGTTAGATTTCAGCCTAAGATTTATGTTGTTTTGATTTATGGCATGGGATAATTACATGTAAATATGTTATGTGGAATAACTGCAGGCTTCAGTGCAAATGTAAACAATTTCCCCTCCCCTGAAACTACATAGTACATTTTTGAGAACAAGTATGCAGCATGCACTTAAACCCCATAAGGGTTTACATGCATACTGCAGGTAGATTGAATTTTCTTTTGTTATTTTTTATTGTTAAAATGATCAAACAACTATAACTTGTTTTGCATAATTTCTTAGTCATTTGTAGTTGGTTTTTAAGAGGGAAAAAAAAGCTATTAAAATCATACATTGGGTTTGGTGTAAAAAAAATACCCCCAAAAATCTGAGATTTTATTTTCAGGCCATATTGCCAAGCCCTAATTTTGAGTAATAAATTATTCTGTATACCCCTGAGGTATAGAACCCATGTGAAAAACTTTTGAAAAATTGTCTGTTTCATTGTAAATCAGTCTTTTTATGAAAGCATTATGCTTTGTTGCACAGTGCACGTGGGTAAAGTAGGAAATAAACTGCCACAGGTTATGTTGTTTCTGTTAAGTGCAGTACCTTACAATAGCCCAACAGCCGCCATATAACTGATATTATTGTCCGAGAGGAACAGATGTGTAAAAGAAACATCAGAAGAGAGCTGCCATTCTGTTATTTATAGTGCCAATTTAGCCTAAAGTGTCCCCAAAGAGTGTTTGTCTTTTGCGCTGCTCAGGGAGACCTTAACTGGAAAAGTTTGATTCATTGCAGCTTTTAAAGATCTACTGTGCAACAGAGCTGAGTGCCTCTGCAGGTGGCGGATACTCTTTGAAGAAGACACAGGTAGACTGTCAGGATGATAGAAGGCCTTTAACTGTTAACTGTCATTTTCCTTAAAAAAATACTTGCATCTACACATGTTGTTCCACTGACTTGAGTCTTTTTTCATGTATCAAGCTTCAGGTTACATCAAAGTTATCCAGTATCAAATGAAAAAGCTCTTGGATCAAGCCTTTAAATCTTGCCATAGTAAAGCAGACATTGCTCACTGACTCTGAGTTCTTCATTCAAGGGGTAAACTCACTAGGAGGGGCCGGCTCATTCAGCTTTAAATTGTTCTGCATCAAGATCAATGAATGTGAGCAGAGTGCAGGAAATCACTTTGGCTTAATTCAGCTCTCTTTTCAGGGTCCAGCAACTAATGCAGGTTCTCTGGCTGAAGCAGTGATTTCCATATAAACCGCTAGCTGGCATGTGCTTTTGCTATTTATGTGGAGCCAGAGGTCCTGCAGGCTGTTCCTCGTGAGGAACTGAATAAATGTTGATTTATATTGTTGACGAACAGATGCCCAGGAAAGTGCCTTGAAGTGCAATATTCGATGCACGAGCAATTCTTTATTTAGTGTCGTATTGATTTAACAGTTTATAGCTGTTGAAAGTGTGTTTGTAATGCTGCAAATAACACACAGGAAGTTTGTTTGGAGTGTTTCTCACAGGCCTGATGAGAAGGCCGCTGGTGCGTCTGCTGTGTTCCATTTACAGAAGATGTTGAAGTCATTTTGATTTCACAGGCAATGTTATACTGTTGAGGTGTTCAACTTATAGTGACCTAAGTGCTTTGAATGGGGAGATAGATTGAGCTGATGAAGTTGAGCCCCCCTACTTCTCTAGTTGTACCGAACTGTAAAAGGAGGAGAGAAACATGACCTCATTACCAGACGGATCTGTTTGCCTGGTCATTAGATTAAACAAGCGCTTGTCTCCTTCTGTTAAGTGTCCTGCAAACCAAGGTCATGTATCGTAATTTCACCCGACAAGCTGTCTTGAAGGTCGCCACATCGCACCGTTCAGCAGAGAGTGAAGCAGCGGGCTGTTATTTGGCTCTCCAGAGAAGCTCGTGCATGTTAAGTTGTTGGTTTTGCCTTAAAGGCTTTGCCACCATTGATTCCAGTATGACATTAAAAATCTGACCTACTTCACCAATAGTACATTCAGTTGCATTAATATTTTACATAATCTGAAGGTTAGCTGCCTAAAAATAGATGCTCACGTCACGTTGAGATACTGCCACAGAGAAGAGACAACCTTATGTTTTTAGGACAGTGGCAGATCATAATACAGTCAGAAGATTAGTTGTAAAGTGGGTAAAAAGTTGTCACTTTCATATTTTCCTTACCCCTGATGCTTCATCATTATGACGGTTTTTCTAGTTACCCCTTTATTTCACATCTAAAGACAGTAGCAGGCCTCCTTCAAGCCACCGAAGAAATATACTTCTCTGTTATAATAATATATAATAAAATAATAATTACATAAATAACAATTAAAGCATCTATTTAGATTTTCAAATGAAACTTTAAATATCTGTCGTCACATTAATCATAGTTATTAACGGGGTCAGGGTAACGCATTATAACTGTGTTCATAATGCATTACATTGTGTTATATGTGTTCATAGTGTGTTATAATGCATTAACAGAGACAGGCTTCATGGAAAGTGTTACCTATTTTACTGTGTTGTTGTTTATTATCCGTTACTGCAGCATTTTCCACAGGATGCATCAGAGTTATTGACAAATACATTTTTGCTTATAGCTAGATTTTAATGTGTTATAAACCATTTATTAAATGTTATTGTGTTGCTGATAAATTATGTTAGCAAATTAATACCATACAAAGAAACTTTGGTTAACCAAGACCAAACAAAACAAATTTCTTTTAATACCGGAGAAAGCAAATGTCTGTTTATCCAAAGGCTTTAATACCAGTTTAGTTTATGTATGATTACTGTGGAGCATTCGTGATAACAGAGCAGATGAGACAGGTGTAGGGAAAGTAAGCATGTTAATAAATGAATGGGGGAAAAAAAGTAAAATTGGATCATGTCATGCAAAGCTGGATGTTTATGATCTTTATCTATTCCCACACATTTTGCAGTGATCCCATGATTCCTAGCCCCAGCCCCCCAGTGGGGATAGCGGTGTGATGTCTTACCTGTCCTTGCCCGACCCTGCCGCCCCTCTGCTACAATGGTGTCACTTTGATTTACAGACCCTCTAGCAGCAGGAAGAGCACTGTCAGGAAAAAGCTAATGGAGTGGAAATGCTGAGAGAGCAGGGGGAATTTGAATGGGGGCAATTTTCTCTTTTTACATGTAGTTCAGGTGAAAAGTATAAAACATCGTTAAGTGTTTTCTTATTGTTTTCTTCTCCGTCATGACAGAAGCATCTTTTCTTTTTATCACAGCATGTGTATCTCTGTTTTCTTCTTGTGATGAAAAAGTGAGTGGACTCGTTCTGACACCATGCTGCGTTTTTATTTCTCTTAAGGAGGCAGACAGCTGGGAGATCATCGAGGGGCTGAAAATTGGTCAGAGCAACGTCCAGAGGCCTGATAAACACGAGGGTTTTATGTTGAAGAAGCGGAAATGGCCCCTGAAAGGCTGGCACAAGGTAAGATCCACAGGCAGAGCGAGACACAAAGAGCTTTTGTTGCTGGAAAAACACTTTAAAACACAGCTGGTCCTAGAATGTTAAACAGTTTGCAGTCTTGTAAAGTGCTGTTACCTAAAAGAAGTTCTCCTTTTTGTGCATCTTGCTTTCCCCTCTTCGGGCCTCTTACGCATGCATAGTAGCCATATCCTTTGAACGCAACCTTCAGCACCAGCATAAGTTCTGTTTCCTCAAAACACCAGTAGAAACTATTGTCAGCATATTTGAACTCACAATGCCACAAAGCAGAGTCCCCATCCTGCAGCTGAATTAATGATCAATAATTATGGTCACATAAGCACATCCTAAGTGATCTACACTCAATGTCTGCCCTTCCTGCTATTGACTCAACGCATTATTTTTGTGCTCATTTTCTCTGCAGCGTTTTTTTGTCCTGGACAATGGTATCCTGAAGTACTCCAAGTCTCCCATTGATGTAAGTAACCCTGACTATATCCCACAGGCAGAAACGGGGCAGCCTGGCCTGACATCAGCTTGGCTTGGCAGTGAGTCAGCAGAAACATCTGCAGCGCGGGTCAGGATGTTCAGCGTGTTTCAGCACGCCATGTCACTTTGCATGAAAACAAGACTTTTCCGGACAAAATGGAAATGAAATGCATGACTGTGAAAAACCCCCAAAAACTGTGTGGATCACTTGTACTGAGTTTGCAAAGTGTCAGAATATTTTTGAGAAATTTCTCTCACCTCCCAAGATGGACATTTTTCACTATAATGCAGGCATATATTGTGTCAGACATTATTAATTAATGTCTGCAGTGTAATAAAATCAACCAATCCCTTTTACATTCAGTGTTACGTCTACAAAGGAGCAATGAGACCTACTAAAAAACATGCACTTTGATTTAACACTGAGGCAGACTGAGGAACAAAAGAGCTCTTTCACCTGTTCAGTTGAGCCTGTGGGAAATCTTCTTTGTTTGATGGCAAAAGCTGATATTCTTAAAATTAAATAAGAGAAAGATCAGATGTAATCTAACAGCCAGAAATAGCATCCTGCAAGTAAATGCGGTTTGAAAATTTGACCCTCCATCTTTGAGCAGCTACGCAGCAGTTGAGCCTGTTCAGCTTTACACTAAACCGAGAGACAACTGCACCATTCACTGGTTACGCACGTTATAACAGATTGGAAAAACAATGAAGTAAACTTCTAATGAAGTAAACATGTTGCTTTGCGTTTTGTTTTAGTATTATCAATTTGTTACACAAAATTGTCATTTTGTTTTAACTGCATCTCATTTTACCTTCTTATGAACAGATGTATTCACAGACTTTCTTTGGCTGCGTTATTATTAAACTTGCTTTGTGATGTTTAGATATTATGCCTGGAACACGCATCTTGCATCTGCGTCGTGTCTGCATCAGCAGCACATCTGTTTATTCTTTTGGCGCCCATTAAACACATCAGAGCAACTGCACAACATGCTGGAGAGGCACGGCAGAAGCACGTCTCACACACGCAAACTGCGACGCAACACTTCAGCTCACGAGGCCCAGCAATTTTAATTCCATGTGTCGTGCGCGGTTCTCTGCTAAAATATAGATAAAATAGTAACATGTTGACAGTCATATTGACATCTTACTAGCACCACTCACTGTAGTTTCAGAATAAAACTTCTCACAAGCGTATATGTGCAGAGAATCCCTTCATTCAAAGATTTAATTGTGAAACATTTAAAGGATCTTGTTGTGTAACATCACACCATATTTTAACTAGTTCTGGGTTTTATTTTCGTTAAAAAAAAAAATTGCAGTCAAACCAGAGACTCAATATAGTTAAATAGGCTGTTTTATGTTAATGAATAAAACAAGATCATTTGCAAGCAGTAGAGAGAAACCCGAGACTACCATGTGAATACTTTTTTTTAAAAAAATAAAACAATTAAATGTACAAAAATGATGTGAAATATTTTCATATTAATGAGAATTATCAAACGAAAGCTCTATGTAGAAAGACAGGGCAGGCAGAAGAAGCGCCGCAGCAGACAGACGCAGCAGACAGACACAGCAGACAGACACAGCAGACGCTGCTAGTGTGAACAACAACCGCGAGTGAGACGCAGCAGATCGGCGACACAGATGCGCTGCAGAGGTAGACGCAAGATGTCTGTCCCAGGCGTTACAGCTGCTGTGGCTTAGCACACTGTATTGTACTACACCTTTCTATGAAACCAAGGATTCTTTGTTTTGTTCAGATTTTAGGGTGAGAGAGATGTTTGTTGTAAATGTAATGAAGGCTAAAAACTATACACGCAGAAAATTTACCAACTGCTTATTGTAGTTTGAGCTTTAGGTAAACTGACAAAATAAAATTCTCTCACTTGCCTCAGATCCAAAAAGGCAAACTTCATGGCAGCATCGACGTCGGCCTCTCAGTCATGTCCATCAAGAAGAGGGCTCGTCGCATCGACCTGGACACCGAGGAGCATATCTATCACCTGAAGGTGACAATGATAGGAGGAGTCAATACTGTCATTTCGGCGCTGACAAACAAGGAGGTCAGCAGGTGACAGAGTTATAAGCTGCCCATCCTCTTCCTCCTCCTTAGGTCAAATCTCAAGACATCTTTGATGCCTGGGTGTCCAAGCTGCGTCATCACCGGCTTTACCGACAGAATGAGATTGTGCGATCTCCACGGGAGGCCACCATGCGGACATTTCCTCCTCCAGCTGCCATTGAGTCCCCCCAACCTGCCCCGAGTGTGGTCCGTGATGCCAGGGTGAGCCTTACTGTCTTCCTCATAGCTCTGCAGATTGTTTTTGTTAAGGTTGCAACTAACTATTGTTTTTGTTATGAATTAATCATTTAGTTTAGAAAATTTGTGAAAATAGTGCAAGATGTCTTTGCCAGTTTCCCAGATCCAAAAGAGCCTTTTCCAAATGTCTTGTGTTGTCCAACAGTTAAAAGCCAAAGATACTCCATTTACAATCACATACAACAGAAAAAAGTGCAAATCCTCCATTTGCAATAGCTAGAACCAGATGCTATTTGACCTTTAGCGTTATGTTTTTTTAAGTTATTTATCAGAATTATTGCTGATTGCTTTTTCTGTACAGAAATCAGCTGATAAACTACACTGCAATTTTTGATGTTACACATCTTTCTTATTCAAGCATCCTGATTAATTTTCATATTTCCTCTGTGTATTGAGTACAAAAGTGTTTGAAAATTCGTCTGAAAATGCCCATTATCATTGTACAATCGGGGAAAAGAGGATCTGGTTCTTTTGTATGTTTTTAAACCCGTCACATTCGTCTTTGGCAGCGTTTAGGCGATGATGCAGCAAAAGGGATTCTGAAAACGGTACCTTGCACATTGCAGAAAGGGAGGAGAATGCCTGCTGTAACAGTCCCCCATTGGCAGATCCTAAACCCACAGTCTACATCCTGAGAGTCAGACGATTTCCTCTCTGTGCTCTGAGTGGAGAGCAATTACTTATTCAAGAAGGGTCATTAGGGAATGAGACATCGCCTAGTTCTGTTTTTATGGGAAACTGGAATAGTGGACCAAAATATCATCCAGAAAGGAGGATGTAAAACACACCAAGCATTCAAAGTACCAACATCAAGACTTGATAGTCAGACTAGAGTCTGTCTGTCTCTGTCTCACTCTGTCTTTAGTCCTTTCACTTTGAGTGATGTCCTTTTAATTTCTCTAATTTCACAGTTACATTTCCATTATGTTCTGTGTTGTAACCATGTACAGGATCTTTCCCCTTTATTACGAGACTAAGACTTGCTAAGCACAAAGCTGTGAACATAGACAGATACCTGCCTAGTAACACTGATATGTAATGAATACAGATAATTAAGATAACAGTTCAGTTTGGATGCCTGGTACTTGTTAATGTGTCTGAACTGTGTCTAAATGTGAGGATGCAGCCATGGCAGCTTCTCCTGGGAGTGCAGCTCTGTGCCTCATGCTGGCCATTAGAGGTGATCAGTGGGATCTGGCTTCAGAGCAGCTGGCTGCAGCCTGATGAGCTCTCCCAGAAGAATTGCTCAAATGAAGGACTTCAGTCCTGGAGTCAGAATTAACAGCGACATGAGAAAGACTTAGCTTTGGAAGAAGGACTATCCAGGTCTCTTGCAAGCATTTGTTCTGCACTTGATAATAAAGATTTAATGAATACTACACATTATTCCTCTCATAATGTATGTTTTTTTAACTGCTGTAATTAATAGGTACATTTTTTGTCTTCTATTTTAAAGTTAAGAAGAAGCTGTTGTGGTTCAAGTGACTTAGTCAAGTGCGCAGAAGATCCAAACAGTACAGTAAAAAAAAATGTGAATGAGCTGAGTGTGGTTTTTGTACCCAGAAAAGTCCTGTTCACACAGAAAATTAATTCTGATCAATTAAAAAAAAAAAAAAAAAACAACTCAAAATGCCAAATATTTGCTGCGTCCTGTTTGGCAAGTGGAAAGATTTGTTCTTTTTCAATGTTTATTAGTATAACAACTTGAACTAATTTTGGTTTTGGGTTGTTACACGGACAAAACAAGGAATTAAAGGGCTTCTAGTTCAAATCAGGGAAATTTTGATGGACATTTTAAACTAGTTTTTGAGTTTCTGGCACCTTTCAGACAATTGGTTTACCCCACCCCACCTTTTAGGCCTGATTTAATTAAAAAAAACACTCAACTTGAATTTAATAAATATAATAATTTCCAGAAGATGACCTATACCTTTTTCTCTTTACATATGCATGACTAAACTTTGCCCAAACTGTCGAATTTTTAAACACAAAAAAACACTTAGATGTTATGCTGGCAGTGACCAGAGCACAAGATTACCAAATGAGCCTGAGCTGTTTTCTTCCCTGCTATTAATAATTCTTTAAAAAGCCATGCTACTGCCTTTAAAATACTGATGTAGACAAAAAGATTTCCCAATTAGTCAGAAACACAATTTGAAGATGATTCAATAATGAACATGATTGTTTGTTACAACCCTAATACAGACTAATATTTTTTTCACTAAAATATGACTAAAGTCAGCTGAACTCACTAAAGTAAACTCTGACATGAAGTTTCAGACAAAACAACCAAATGTCACCCTGCAGCAAGCCAAGCCGAGCAGCTTGCCGTGGCAGCCGGTGGCCCCGAGCAGCAGCAGCAACAGCAGCCTGCCGGCCTCCTACAGCAACGGTCAGAACAAGGTGGCGGCCTGGCTGCAGGAATCAGAGGAGATGGACAAGTGTGCAGAGGGTAAGTGCAGCTTTATGCCTCATGCAGAGAACAGGTCAGATCTAAGAGGTAGATCAAATCATGCATCGGGCCTGACAGCAAGTCTTTTGAACCCTGAGAGGAGGGCTGATGAACATTTCATGATTCAAATGTTTGATACACGTGAACTTTATTTACAGATCTCGCGCGATGCCAGTCCAACCTGACTGAGCTGAGCCGGTTATTGCAGAGTTTGGAGATTCTGCAAAGGACACAGTCAGCACCCAACTTCACAGAAATGCAGGTGAAAAGATGCACACAAACACACACACACGGTGCAGATAGCAAGTTTGTCATTTACAGGTTTGTGTGTGTGTTCAGGAGCCCATAATACTCAGGTAATGATGGAGGTGTGTCAGTCAAAATCAGAAACAGCTTTTAAAATGGCAGCAGTCACCTTCATTACCTGTCTACCCAGACGGGACCAGGCTGTGCAAGCTTCTTTAACTGATCTGTATCTGTTGAAATTCATTTTTTAAAATATATTTTTTGGCTGAAATGCATTTTTTTAACACCTCAAATCCCATTTGTCCCAGTATTTTGTTTGCAGCTCATTTGTGGGAATGTTGTCTTCTGTTACCATTTCACTGCAATCAATGTGTGCTTTGACTTTTGCTTTGTTTGTGATGTGTTTGTCCTATTAACCACATTTTTGCATATTTTGATCCACGTGTGCCACGTAGACCAATTGTGTTGAATTGTCAAAGAAAGAAAAGCGCTTGAACAGAAGATGGAGAACTAAAAGTGTCGGCAAAGATGCAAAATTCCAGCTTCAGGTATCTGTTTTCTGATTATTGCTCTGCAACTTAAAGATACACAGAGACAGGAGTTTTGATGTTTACAGACTTGCAGTCGCTCTCACACACACTCAGATAATTAAAATTGTTCTGGGACTCCTGTTTTGTTTTGTTTTTTTGTTTTGGGGTTGTTGTTGTTTTTTTTTTTTGTAAATTAAGACAAATAGTTACATAATATTTTTTTAACAATCTGTTTTTCATTCAGTTATGAAACAATGGGTGCATTATTAAAAAATAATATTTACAATGAAATGTTTTACATTGCACTTTATTCCTTTTTTGAATTTTTTTGTTTTCGTAGTAAATTTCCCGTATAAATCAAAGCTACTCATCAGTTTGAGTGGTTGAGAGTCTCTGATGCAGCGGAGAAATCCCATGTTTGACTCCTGTTTGAGTCTCTATGTCCAGTTTAAGTGTTCTTGAGTCAGAGTGGAAAGTAAAATGTACTCCTTCTGCTCTCTTTACTGTTTATGA
>JAQLOL010000005.1:12249896-12266241 GCA_029783665.1 Naso thynnoides | reverse complement strand
TACGACCTTTTATTGGAATAATTTTGAGTGCAACAAGTTCTCCTGAAACATTTGTGGTGGAGAAGACCTCACCAAAGGTCCCCTCCCCTATCTTCATACACTGTTGCATTTGCTGAGGGTGTATACATTCATCCCAGGGCAGAGGGCGCTGTTGGCCACACTCAGCATACACCTTTTCTGCATCCTTTAACTCAAACACAGAATCACAACTCAGGGGTTGTGGCAGGGGGCATTCTGGGATGTCTTCCTCTCCAGCTCCCTTTCCCTGTGTGAGGTGTTGAATTGAATCTCCCTCTTGTCCAGTGGGACCAGCAGGTTCTGGGATGGTGTCTTCCTCTGGAGCTCCCTCATGTGTGCGGTGTTCAGCAGTCATGGGGGTGGCCTCTGATGCTGCACTGCAGCTTGCTGTGTTACCCTCACATCCAGTCGGACCAGCAGGTTCTGGGATGGTTGCTCCATCTACCTGATCTACCTGTGTGAGGTTTGCAGCAGAACCAGTTGTTACTGAGATGGCCTCCTCATGTCCACTTGGACCAGAAGGTTCTAGGGTGGTTCGATTTCCAGCTCCCTTCCCCCCTGTGAGGGGTTCAGCTGAACCTGCAGTTATGAACATGGCCTCTGCTGCTGAGATACTTCTTGTTGAATGGTTCTCACATCCAGTGAGACCTGCAGGTTCTGGGTTGGTTCTGTCTCCAACTTCATTTCCTCTTGTGAGGTGTTCACCACTTCCAGTATTTTTGGGGATGACTTCTGAGGCTGAGGTGCCTCTTGGTGAATCATCCTTGGGTTTGGTGGGACCAGCAGGTTTCGGGGGGAAGTCTTCTCCCTCTTCCTGTGGGAAGTATATCTCAAACAGTTTCCGAGCAGTTTTACAAACCGCATGACCCGCAATGAAACCAAGCATCAGCATGATGATTTCTGAAAATGTCTAAACCTCTCTGTGTGTTCAGGCTTTTGAGATCACTTTGCAGGTCTGCTTTCAAGGAAAATATCTAGTGTGATTACAGATGAAACAGGACTGCTGTCATGAAGCAATGGACGGGTCTACGTATCTCCTCTTCCAGCTTCACTTGTAGGTGACGCAACAAAACACATTCCAGAGCGGAAATTATTACATGACGTCATGACTCCAAAGCCCAGCTTTGTGCCATGAATAAAAAAATTTTTAATTTAAAATTTTTTTAAAAAAGAGGCGCACAAACTCTTGTGAAGAAATTCCACCTAATTAAATGCCACATTTTACAGATTTACTCGTTTACGGTGTTTATGGATTTTTCACGTGCAAATATTTTTACAATTGGCTGTTTAGTCTCCAGGTCAAGATGATAAGACGTGCTTTATGGGGATGGTCAACAATTTCGAAGCCCCTCGAAAATACTAATGAATATTGATCAAAAATAAACATTGTGAATACAAGCATTCATTTTCTCTATTAGGATCAGCTGCTTTATTATTGACAGAACTCAAATGAAACTTCAGGGCTTCAAAATAACCATACAAGGTCTTTAGTTAATCCGATATTATGGCTTCATGCTACATTTGCTGCTGTTGTTTTTGAGGTTGTGCTTGTATTTATGCAGGCCTTCTCTTGGGTATGAAACAGTAGACTGAAAAACAAATTTCTTTCAGTCCTGTTTGGTGGACACACATTGCATACTGCCACTGTGGTGATTCATCATTTTCACATGAAACAGTTGCATTAATGACTTAGAGTTAATAAATGGTAGTCTTGGGTGCAGAGGAATAAAGCTGGTAACCGCAAGAGTAGCCTAATTGTTCAAATTTATTGCTCCATTGACAGAAAGTTGCTGTGCTTGAGCTGCTTCAAATATTTCATAGCTTGCCAATGTGCGTAGCCTATAGGCCTACATAACAAGAATCAAACAATCAAACAATAGCATATGGTAGTTGGACCAGAAATATTTGGATGATAGCATCCAGTATTGTTAAAAGCAGGCCTTCGTGTAAAATAAAATAGAGTAAAAGAATGTTGAAATTTATTGTACGTGAGGATGGTTGGCAGTGTAGGAAGGATGGACCAGCAAGCAAGTGAAGTTTTAGCAAACAAATTTAATTCAGCCATTCATCAGAAGAAAAAACAAAAACTTCTCATTAAGAAAACAAAAATCATCCGTATTCTTCATCACAAGAAGGACCCACTGTATTTCAGGAAAGAGTTAAAACCAGTTTGCTGTTTCTCACAGCCCCTTTGGATCCTGCTGCCTTCTGTCTTTGGCCAATCAGCGATGGCCTCTGAAATCACTGCTGATCTGTTCCAGGTGGCATCAATCTCCCCTCAGTAACAAAACAAGGAAATTTTGTACTTTATCCATACATTTGACTCTCTTTCAAAAGGCTTACATATACAACACGCTCATTTCTTCCATAAATAACAAACATTCCCTTCTTTGGAACCGTTTAACATTCTCATGAAAATAAGAAATACACTTAAACGCCATTTCAAGGGGAATGTCTGTCTTCTTTCTTTAAGATCAGCAGGTCAAGAATTAAAGCCCCTTAAAAAACCCTGAGTAAACAAGCTGAACTAACATTACAAGTAAATGTGTTTTTCAGGTTAAGTATTGATTAACTGAGTGAGAGGAATGTGCACCTTCCTCACAGCATGTGTATCAACATTTATCTAAGCATATTACATTTCAGGAATGGGCTCCATAAATCCACGTGCAAGATCATTTCAAACAATTTCACATTCAAGTTCAACGTTAAATACGACCGGGAATATTTCGCCGTTTCAGATAAGGATGCACAAACTCCAACCCTCTGCTGTCAAAATCATTCATTTTATGTGTATTCATTCTATGTGTTGCGCTCTGAACAGAGTGTGAGGGTAGCACTTGCCGTCCTCTCACCCCGTGCCCAACAAAATTTAACTTGGGTGCATTCCTTAAGCGTCTCCATTTTTGTAGTTTACGTTGTCACTTCTAACAATACATGTATACGTCATGCCAATTTTCTCACAAAAATCTTTCATCCAGTCCTGTACTTTAAAACAAAGTAAAACTCTGCAGCCTACCTCATCCTATTTCAGTTGTGCTATCATTACAGATGCTAATGATTTAAAGTTAATAAAGGTCCTATCATTGCCCAAAAAAGCAGCACACACTTAACAAACTAATGTGCATTGTTCGCATGCAGTAATGATTAAAACATCTCAGAGGAAATGATCACATGTCAATACAGACAATGCATATCAAATTGTAAACAATGTATGTAATATAAAAATACAGTCTCAGGGATCAACTGCCATGTGAGACGATCAAGCGACCAGCAGATTGTGTACATCAGTGTCACAGGAGCGGAGGAGACACTCTGCTGACTGGGAAGACCACTTTCTTTGTGAGTGTGAAGGCTGGTTGTGGCATCTGCTTTTTTACGCCAGTGGAATCCGTCTTCTGGCTCACATCTGCATTTACTTTTGTCAGGATGGACACAAGGTCAACACCACTGGGGGGAAAAAAAAATGCAGAGAGATGTACCGTCACAGTCGCTATATTTACATTTGCAAAATTTCTTCAGTTCAATCAAAATCTTGCATGATTACATTAGATGATTAGAAGTGATTTTCTGCACTGAGGGAAGTCCAACGTGGACTGAAACATTTGCACTTTTAGCACTTCGCACATTTTTCAGTCTGTACAACCCTGAAATGAATTTCATAAGAAAAATCTACTAAACTCAAGACTGAAGTGTCTTTGTTCTTTGTGTGTTAGCACTGCACCACAGTGAAAGACTAGGACAGTTTTTAAGGTACACCTTAGTCTCTGTGAAGTACTGATTTTCCATGACTGCAAAACTGATCAATAATTTTCATTTCCTAAGAGTTCCTTTTAGTATGGAAGTTTCAACAACAAAATGTATTTATGGTATCAGAAGTAAATGCAGGCCTGTTTATTATGCGTAATGCTCCCTTAATCAGTGTCTATTATTTTATTTATTGCATTTTTGTCACTGATTTAATATGTGAGCATTAATTTAATTTTATAATTGCATAAGCACTAATTTGAAGTTTTACATACTGTTGGGTAAATAAATAATTAAAATGCTTCATTTTTTACAGCCTAATTAAATCTGACAAGTGAGTAACCAGTGACAGTAACCCCTCTAAAAATGTATTGTAGTAGAAGTATAAAGTAGCAGAGAACAGAAATAATCACATCAAAAACACAGTACTGTACTTGTGTAAATTTACTTTACATCAAGCAACTATATGTGAGGTTTAGCTTCACTAACCTGTGAACCATCTTGACGAGGTTACTGCACAATGCCTGAATGTACCATGTGCCATTTTTCCTCTCTCTGTAAGAGAGATAAGAAGGAACAGTGGACATTCCCATTAGGAAGTCTGCATCAGATGGGATGGACTCTCTCACGTAAATAGCATCACTATCAACATGTTGTCTGGGGCCGTCAGACTCTATGTAGGTAGCCCTCTGCTGGTTGTTGCCCTGGCAGGCCTGGATGAAAAACAGCTTGGGTTTTCCTGCCAAAGAATAGCAATTTGATCCATTGAGAGCTTCCATCAGCTTCCTAATAAAGACAGTGCGGCCGTCCACACCGTAAACTTGCCCCTCCTCGCCGTGGCTAAGAATGCAACATACGACACAGTCCATCTGACTGTGGTCTCTTCTGCTGAGCTCTTGCATCAGGAGCAGCATCTTCGTGCTCTCACAGTCCTTGCATATCACTACCTCAAATCGAAGCCACTCAAACACCTTTTGCAGACAATCTGGAAGGCAAACAGATAAATGTAAATACATATAAACATGCAGAAATTGGCCAGTAAACAGACAGAGCAGGGACAGAAAACGTGCACCAGCTTTCTTTGGAGAATCGAAACTTATTTGATCATAAGCTTACCTTCATCAATCATTGTTCCCTCCCGGTTCTGTAGATATTTTATTGATTTACTGAAGTCATAGTTGTTTATAATCAGGCAGATGCCTCTCTTTGCTGAGGTCATTGTGTATGTCTTCAAGTCCTATAAAGATAAAATTGTAACTCAGATTAAATTAATAAAAGCAAGACAGGACAGTGTAATAATTGCACTTGTCATACAATACAATATTTGTTTGCACTAAGTAACACATTCATACAGTAGGTTTAGTCAGAAAATTAAAAGTCACTTTATTTACTGTGTTATTGTTGATAATCTGCCGTCCAGAGGTCTCCTTTTCTTGAGGTATTACCAAAGCATCAGTACTCACTATGGGACAGACGGTCACAGAGGGGAAGAGCAGAGAAAAACAGACTTACAGACAAAATTACATTTGAATAATTAAAAGGTCTGACATGGAATTTCATCAGCAGTTTACAGTTCACATTAAAAACTCTGAATGACCTTTGAAGGAGGCACAGCTGCTTGTTTCTGTCCTTAAACCACTCAGACCAAGTGACAGGTCCTCACATTCACGTTCGCCATGAAACGTATTTGGAAAATCTAGGAAAGTGACACAAGAGAACTTAGAACAAATCCATCCACTTCACTGAACTTAAACACAGTTTTTTACCTGCAAAACTGCTAACCCAAGTAAGACTCACCCATAGAGGTGTAGGAGGAATTCATGCCTGGACTCAGCTGTTTTAGACACAAACATAATGACCATTGAAGGCACAAAGAAATGTTACATTTTAAGTGTGCGCCTGCTGTGCAAAACACATCCGCCTCTTATTGTGTTAGACACACTTCTTTCATCAGGCATGCTATTAGTCCCATAGCATCGACAGCACATATGCAAAAATGCATCAGGATGTTTTGGGGGGTTTTTTATATTCAAAGTAAATAGGAACTCCACATCAGCAGGAGTCGAACCTGACTAGGTGATAAAATGCTTTGGACTTTACTGGGTTAAATTTGCGTTTTGACAGCTTGCACATTTTTCATTAAATTGCAGTTTGACTGTAATTAATTTTCAGTCCATTTAATACTTTAAAATGGGTTCCAATGGGATGGTGACATCATCACTGGAGTGGAGAGGGACTATAAAATTCTCAAAAATTGTAATATTTAACTGATGTCCTCTCTTGCAGTTGTCCCTCCACATACAAAATTCATGCATCAAAATGTAGAAAAAACTTTGCTGGTTGCTCTTATGTTACTGAGTTGCTTTGTTGAATCTCGGAGCTTCCAAGTCACACGAGGACTTACCAATTTCTGCACTTACCTCCAAATGAAATGAGAGCACAAATTTTAGGAGTAAAGTAGAGGCAGAGACTTTTTTTAAACTGCTCCTGTGATCACATTTTATACACTAGACACACAAATTAAGACAAAATGTTGTCCTGATTCTTAAAATCTTGTCATTTGGTTGAAAGGGTTTACCATCTTTAATCTGGAGGCGGGAGTTTGGGAGGTGTACCTCAGTTAAAATCACTGTCAAATGAACTCTCTGAGCCACACACAGCTAATTGACATGAGCTAACGACTACAGTTTGACACAGTTATCCTCACTTTACAAACCATTTTCAAGTCTTATTCACACATTCTGAGTTTCAGAGTCTCATTAATAGTTATTAGACTGTTTTCCACTTTTCTGTATATTCAAAATCCTTAAACTGATTTTCACAAAAGTGAAAGTAAGCAACGAATTCAAACTCCCAGTCATCACTCATTTTCTTAGTGACGTCAGCACTGCAGCGCTCGTCATTATGCAGCTACAAATACACACTCAGTACTCATAACAGTAGTGATATATGCAAATTTAGGCACACTTACAAAAAAAATCTTCAGAAATGTTCTAGTTTTTCATGAAACTGTGCTAAAAACTGACAGATTCTTACCTCAGACAATGACATCTCTTCTGGAATAAAAAAAAGAAAAAGATAACTAAGGTTATAATTCTCTAAAAATGTTAGAAACAAAATGTTCAATTTAAGTGCATTATAAATCAATGAGTCATTTTCATAGCATTATAATGAGACGCTCTCGATCAGGAGAAAGTGTAATATCTAAACTTATCTTCTGACAGTCTTTTTAAACTTGACAAGACTTCGTATTGAAAGTTAAAGTCAGGTGGGGGACTTTCACACTGAACACTCAATTGATATATTTCTTGTCTGAAAAAGAAATTCACTCACTTTTAGAGTGGTTTCTGCCTTCAAAGCAATACACATCACCGTTAATTTATTGGACATTTAAAGTAAGAAAAAAAAAAACAAACCAAAACATCATCAAACAAAGTTTCCTTAAAATGTCTGTGGAGGGAGCAACTGACACAACTGTTCATATTAACCCATTATAAAATACTAGCAGGTATCCATTGGTTGTTGATCTGTTAGAACACTGAAGAGATATAATAATAATTCTGTTTACCTGATGTTACACTTGTGGGAGCCCTCACTCGAGGTCGAGGAACCTGATACAGAAAACAAAGAACATTGCAGTAAATGCCTTTTGCAGCACGATGAGCTACACTGCAGAGATGTGAACGTAGCATCATGATGTAAATCATAAAAGGGATATTGAATAACGTACCTGGTAATGTACCTCTGGGTAACTCTTAGACCTTTGTCGACCGGTTTCTTGAGTTATAACGCCGCTGTGAGGCACTGCGACACATGTAAAACAATAGCAATATTATTTACAGACAGATAAATTTGCAGTTATTGAAATCACTGAGAGACCGAGGGACCCAACTTCCACCAGGCACAAATGTGGTGCACAACCTGACGCAGTTGTCATGCTCACAGCCAGCGCCCACACGTCTACACTGGATCATCTGTGCACCGATAGGAGTGCTGGACTTAAAGGAAGATGAGGTCAGGCGCATACAAAAGGTGCATACATGCTGCTTGTGACACATGAGGATTGAGGATGCACAGCCCCAATAATTAGTTAATAATAAAACTAAATAATAAAGTTAAATAGCCCTTTAGGCCATCAGTGCATTACTGTATGCAGTGAGTCTTTTGCTTTCCGTGTCTCCTGACATCATTATACCTCTTCTGGCTTTGTGCCACTGTTCTGGTGACGCCAGAAAACAAGGATGTTCTCCTTCCACACCTGCCTCACCTCGGGGAGCTTCAGTAAATGACTGATGCACCTGTAGATGATCTGCTTATGGTGCTTTCACCTCACGCCCCCTGTGCGCAAAAGCCCTTATTTCTGTGACAGATTGTCTCCGCCATCTGAACAGCGATGCGCCTTCTAGCTCCTATAGGGGAAGAGAGATGACACACTGATTGATTTATTCCAAATTAACCTACGATTAACTGAGGGACTAAATCTATCCCCTTTGCTCCTGGCACTTCCCTTTGCAGCCAGATTATGTGTCGTCTAAACAGCAAAGTGGACTCAGTCACATACCAATTGAACTTGTGCTGCGACATCATCCTCATCTCTTACTCTCTCTGTGACAGTTCTGCTCCCCGTTAGCCCATACAGTTAATATCTTTAAAATATACTCGTATACTAGTAATTTGTTATTTAAACTTATCATGATTTCGTTTTAATACATCACCTTTAATTTATGGTTTTATAATCCTCCCATTTTAGTGCTTTAGGTATTTAATTCTTCTTTTTTTTAAACATCACTTTGTCTATCAGTGTCTAATTTTTCTATTTGGAGTTTTTAAAGGTTTTTCCTGCCTCTCGTGCTTCTGTATTGCAAATTTATGAGCTTTGTGACAGTGTTTACCCAGTTCCCATTTTTATGGAGCCCCTTATTTGTGACATATTTGTCAATTGCCTTATGCATGGATGGTTTTGTGTGTGTGAGTGCGCGCACGTGTGTGTGTGTGTGTTACTGTTTTTCTTGGGTACAGCACTTGTGTGTTACATTGTATGAAAAGTGCTATACAAATAACGTCTCACTGATTAATCAACAGCCTGATATGTGTGTGTGTGTGTGTGAGTTTGTGTGTTTGTGTGCGTTGTGGAGATACAAGTCCATTCACACACCTACACTGCGGGGACTCACCTCCCTTTTTCCTGTTAAAAACACAAATTCCTTTGACATAAATGATTAAAGACTATAATTTTGTTTGGGGTTCAGGTTGATGTTAGTTTTGTGGTGGCTGGGTTTAGTCTACAGGAAGACTAACTACTAAGTCAGTGACGTCTGTGTGACCCTCTGATTTCCTGCTAGCAGCCTTAACCACTTACTTTCTGCAAATTTTCCGTTCCTGCCAACAACTTCCTCTGCACCAGTCCCACTGAATCTCAAAGTGAACTCTCTGAAACTCAACCTGAAAGCTTCAAGTATCATTTGCAGTTACATTTTTTGGTATTTTACCATGCTGTGCTTTGAACTGGTTGATCTTCTCTGTCAACATGGGACAGACTTCCTGCAGAATGGACTCCAGTAAGTTTAGATCAGTGTCTCTGATGAGTTCCATGTGCTCCATTTCCCGGAAGAGCTCCAGTGTAGTCTGAAAAACAAAGCAACTTGGTTATTCTGAATTTTACCATAAGGTAATATGATGCATTGTTGATAGAAGAATCATAATTTCATTGAACTCTTAAAAAAGATATAATTAAACTCTATTTTCAAAATATAATTTGTATGTTTTTTCACTATGGCTGTTTAACAAAAACCCCCATTCAATTCTTCATTTCAAACATAGGTTGAAAATTTGACACTCTGAAGAGACACTTACAACATTTTCCTCCAGTTTTCTGCGCGGGAGGCTTCCGTCTAACAAGAACTTCATACCTCTCAAGTCTTCATCAGTCAATTCCTCAGACAGGTTGTACAGCAGCTCTCTGGAATTACAAATATTAATTAAACATAGGTAAACACATACAGTATTTTTAAGCAGGCCTGGTGATTGACCAGACATAGAAGAATATAATATGTCACTATTGTGTTAAAAAAAAATCCTAACATTCTAGAGGGTTTGTTAAAGTACTTTATATGAGAAAAAACAGTAATTAAAGTCATAACTGACCAATCCCATCCGGCTCAACTAGGCTGAGAGAGCAGCGGTGGTCAAGTGAGCTTATGAGTGAATGAAAAGAGAGAGAGCAGTGTTACCAAGAACAAAGCAGTGATTTATGCTGTGTTCAAGACAACTCGAAACTCGGAAGTTTCAACTCGGAGATTCCAACTTCCGACATTATTGCATTCAATTGTTGTAAATGTCTGCGTACACTGTAACATGAGAGACAGCGACTTAACGTCTGCATCATCTCTAGCTAGCTACTGAACAGGGAAGCTAATTTAATCAGAGCAGTGCTGAATTTCCCATATTGCTATAATTAGAGCAAAATATAAACCATACAAACGCATATTGCTTCAAATTATGTTTTAAAATGTCAACAAACACCTTTAGAATAACTTCATTCTTACTGCTAACGACGAAGGCCACCATGTTTTATGTTACTTTGACGTCAGGTCGGACAAACCAGAGCTCTGAAATGATACACGAATTTCCAACCTGGAATTCCAAGTTGGACAACCATCCAAATCATTTTTAAGAACTCAGAGCTTGTTTTTTCCAAGTTCTGAGGTGTCTTGAACGCAGCATTAGAGAAACAGAACATCATCTGATTGTTTCACAGTGAAGCACAAATAAACTGATTCACACATGCAAGAAACCCTGCAGGAAGGTGCTGCAGAGCCAGATGTTGTGTAACTTCAGCTCACACATTCTTCATCCTTTGCTGTTTGCTTTTTTTGTGTGTGTGCGAGTGTGTGCATATGTGTGTGTGTGTGCAACACACCCACAGATCGTGACACTTAAAGAGCAGAGGAGGGACAGTGATGTAACCCTGGTCCCAAGTTGTTGTTTTTTTTATTAAGTCCTGTCCTTGCATTGTTATTGGCTCACCACTGCCTTAAGCCTGATGCCAGAAACATCACAAACAAAACAGAAGAAAAGTAAAACACAAACAAAACCACAGGTAGAGAGCAGGGTCTCTGCAGATAAATACACCAACAAACACTTCTTGTGAGTTATACGTGATAATTGACTGAGTGAAACCACTTTTGTTTGAAGCTTTTTTTTGTTTGTTTTTTTTCAAAGGCAAATCCTACATTTTATGCCTTAATCAGCGATCTTACCTACAAGCTCAAATTAGGGTCAGGTAAGACTTAAAATTATTTCCAGAAATAATCTCTGGTTGTATATTAGTAAAAACAAAACTGAATATTCAACCAAGAGGTCACACAAGGACTGTAAACGGGGAAAAGAACTAGACCTATTACTGTTTTTTTCCCCCCATAAATAGTAATTCGGGTCCTACTTATGGCTGTAAAACCGCTGTTACACTTAAATGTGTGAGCGACTTCTACACTTCTTCCGTGAAATGCAGTTTTGCTATGAATCTTTCCTGCACCAACAAACTTGAGTTTCTCTCGAAAAATCTCACTTTTACACGAGGGGATACACAACTGAAGACTTTCCAAGTGTTTCTATACGTCATTTCACTTGCTCAGCATTTAACTGACCTTAATTTGAGTAGTAAGGAGCGTGGAGGAGTGAAGGGAAAAAAAAAACAATAATCTGGGTTTTCAAATGAGTAAATTTCAGGTAAGTGTGGGATATTAAGACATTGTCCAGTGTGCAGAGGCAGACCAGTTAACCTTCACAGTTACTCAACTGTATTTGTGCTTTTTTAAGGAGTGGCTTTATGGCTTTGTTTTTGCCAGTGAGATGAATTCATAGCTAGAACCTTTCGCAAGTTCTGTGTTAACAGTGATGCTGACTCAGAGCTGTATGCACCACTGTTTTCTCAATGAGTTTTCAAAGGGTCTCCTGTTAACCACAACATGCTAAGCTATTTAGGCCTATTTGAAAACAGTAAAACATAAGCAGTCCCACCTGTAAGGAGAGATGAGGTTAGATGGTGCTTGACCGGCCAGCCCGAGGTCACGAACCAGACGAGGGCGCTGGATGATGATGAGGAGCTCAATCAGCAGGTGAGGTCGCTCAGCAGACAGGTGGGTCTGATCCGCCAGACGAGAGAAGAGGTCACCGGCGGAGGTCACTCCTGACGGGTTTCGGCCCAGGAGGTCAGTGCAGAGGAATGCTAAAGCTTTTACCTCGTTCTTGTTCAGGGCCTTCCCCGCCTCGAATAGCAGCTTCTGGAAATCCATTTTGTGCCCTAAAAACAAGATACAAATTCAGTCAGGTTTCTCTGTTTTGAAGCAAGGCCTGATACTTACTAATATAACTTAAATCATAGCAGCTGATGAACAATGAAGAAGCTTTTTCCCCCTTTCTTTAAAAAAAAATCCTCCATGTTGTTAACTGATGTTGCCTTTTATTTTGGCTGTGTGTGTGTGTGTGTGTGTGTGTGTGTGTGTGTGTTTCTATATTCATATACTGGTGCCCAGAACAAGTTTTAAAGCTTCATAATGAAGACATTTTTGGAAAACTGAGGACATTTGGGCACTGCTCACAACTTACAAATGCCTGCTGGTCGTTTGGTGAACAAGTTAAAAGCATTTCGTCCTCACGGAGAGAGAAGCACGAGATTTGTGTGTTGGTGTTTGTTACAGAGAGAAAAGGGAAGCTGTGCTTAAAGCTCGCCGAAAAACAAACGTCACGAACGATAAAATGACCGCCGTGTTTCTTATCGTGGGAACATCACATCACCACAGCCTGTCGCACCATCATAATGCTGATAATCACATTTACTGCGAGCCCACAGTTACAGCAAACGTCCATGATTTCAAGCAGACTGATCCCCCCCCCTCGATTAAACCAGATTTATGTGCTTCAAAACTGTTTTACCCGTTTGGTGACGAGTTTTCAGCTGGCTTCACTGAACAGGAAATCAGTTGTCCACTCCAACATTCTCGAGGGCCCGTGGCGATTGTGCGCTACCGATGAGCTACTTGTATTGTTACATGTCGCGCTAGTTTTAATGGCGCACACGAGTTTTACGGAGCCTTGCAGGCACTTCTGCGAACTGATTATCAAAATGAGGAAGTGGGTTTGACTAAACCGAAAGTAAGAGAGAGCGCGCGCAGCCGGAAAGCGAAAGCCAATCATTTCTTTCTTTCTTTTTTTTTTAAAGCATGTCAGTCACCTGTGTGACGCACGTGACCTTATATGAACTATTCCAGAAAGCTCCTGCCCACCTGACAGGACGTTTTAAACCACAGTAAAAATGATCTTGAAAAAAATTTTGTTTGTTTGTTTTCATACGTCAAAGTCATAACAATTTACTTAGGTCCAACTGTATTGTTTATTAATTCATTTATTTGCTTGGTTTGTGCCCATTGAGTTGGCAAACAGTGTTGGTCCTGCTTTTGTAGGCCTATAACGGCAAAATATTTAAAACTGCATCATTCTGTCTTGCAGTACTTTGACAAACATAAATGTCCATACAAGTTTCAGGAGAATGTGTGGACAAAATATTTGTACAGGAAATCTATAGACCAGGCCTATATGTTTTTTAAACTTTAGGTTGAAATAAAAGACACAAGACAGCCTAGTCCTCACTACTACTTAAAACAATATCGGATTATGACATAATATGTGATAGGCTTTTGTATGTGTGCAAGACTATCAGTAACATAATGCAAGCTATTTTTTCATCTTTTTGTTTTCTCAGACTATGATAACAAACAAATTACATCACTTTTATTTCCTCAAAATTCCTAGATTATTCTTGGAAAATGTAAACTATAGAACAACATTTGAAGGTAAGTAGAGACAAAGCACTTCGAGGGTTGCTAGCATTCAGTCAGTTGCCATGACATTAATATTTGGTTTTGAACAATAAAAGCATTTTTTTCCTGTCAGTCTTATCTGGGCACACATGTGGGCCTCTGAACTTGACAGAAACTTTGCAAACAAATGCCCAGATTTTGACCTTATCAGCTGTTTGCAGTGTGTTGGTACAGCTGTGGCTCAGTTAACCCACCTATTAAAAGTTTGGTGGTAAGGTTGTAGGCTACAACTTACAGCCATTAACATAAATTCATTGTGCTTAAAACAAACAAACAAACAAAAAAAACAAATTAGTAGGTAATACTAAGAATATTTTTGGATAAAAAACATCTTCTGTAGATAAATCATCACACAGACACATTATTTTTGATAGGAACATATTAAATAAGACAGCGAAACAGAACAGGTGAGCAAATAAAACACAGTTCAAATTTTTATTCACCACTTTTAATAGCAACACCAGCAACAACACAGTTCCTTTATGCAATGTCACCAGCTGACAGAAAGGATTGCACAAATTTTTCTTGTAAAATAAAGTGGTAAAGCACTTGGAGTCTGAATGTATTATCACTTACAGTAATTATTACACAGTGAAGGCCTCAGCTGATGCCATTATTATCTTTTTTAAGACACCATGATATAATGATAATAATGGTGTCAGCTGAGACGTCCACTGTCCATTATTTTAATTATCAGAACATCTCAGTGTGTAATATCAAAAATAAAGAACATCATTGACAAGGTCAATAAAACTTGTTATTGAGAGCCACAGATATCCTTTAAATGTCTGCAAGGATATTATAATAAAATACTCCAGTTTTTTAGTGAGTAAGAAAATGTTGATATTCATCAGCTCGTAAAATATATGAATTAGCCTACTTGTGGTAATGTGTGTTTGATTTGGGTTTGCTCTTCAGGGTCTTGATGTGTCCTCTACGTCTCACTCTGACTCTGAGCCACGCCCGAGAGTTTGTTCCTGAGCTGTTGAACCTGAAAGACTCTAAAAAGGACACACACACACACACACACACAGGCTGAGCATGACACAACACTAATTACACAACATAGTTTATCTATTCAGCCACATCTTTAACAAAAAGACATTTTTAGCTTTTCCATTGTACAGAAACTTAAGTAACTGTGAAACTCTGCTCTACTTCTATTTATTCAGCAGTGCAAATGCAGCACATTCATTCATTTTCACACAATTGTCAGTAACAGACCACTGAGACAAAAGCAAAGACCTGAGCAATGTCATCATTACTAAATTACTAACCCAGAAGTGGAAGAAATACCAAACCTCATACTTGCAAAAGTACAAGTAGTGATTATACAAGTAAAAGTTGAGTGCATGGATTCAAATTCAAAGTATGCTATTGGAATCAAAATACAGCCTATCTTAAATTACCCTCAAGTAACCTGCTTATAAAGAATAAAGATCCGTTTCGGAACTGGAATAATGTGCATTATATAATAATGTGGCTTAATGTTAAAGCTGGTAAAGGTGGAAAGCTGAATCTGCTAAAAACATACTGCATTAAAAAAAATCTGTATTTTTTTTTTTTGTATTTTGACTTTGATAATAAAACAAAGTTGAAATATTGCATTGCGTGTAAACAGTTTTAACTAGCTTAATCAAAACTTTAATAGTTTACTCACACTGGGTTTTTTAATCAGGTTTCTTAATTTTTAGCAGAGAAGTAGTTCTTTTTAACATTTTAACACAAAGTATTGTACACTTTAAAATACTCTGTCCAGACACTTATTGTGTCTTTAAAAGCTCAGAGTTAATGGAGCCAATCCTAATCAGAAGGTCTTGTCTGTAAAGACTAGTGTATAAGTAGAAGAACGGTATGCAGTAGATTGGCTCCTGTCAGTGTAATTAGCCTATATCATTTAATTATAATTTCTGTCAGCAATGATTTGAAGTTGTGCCTGGTCAAGTATTAGTTTATTTTTTAACTAGGCCTGTAGGCTACTGTTGGTGGTGATGTATCATACTTAATAGGTCTAATAAGAAGTCCTAATATAGATGCAGAGATTAGGGAGTGTGAGTGTGATTACGAAGAAATTGAGAAAAGAGGGAACAGAAGAAAGAAGAAGCAGAGGAAATAAAGAAGGAAGATGAAGCAACAACAGATGAACACCCTCTCATGTCTGTCAGGTGTGTGTTGGACGCTTACTGTCAGTAATGAGCGAGTGGACAGCGGTGATGTGTCTCCGCCCCAGGCCGTGACTCCGGGACATCACGCACTCCAGATAAAGTTGCCAGAAGACGTGGGCCAGGTCCCAGAACAGCGTCGTGTGTTTGCCGTTTTCTGACGACCTGAGGGACACCATCATGTCCCAGAAGGCGGGCACCGTGTCCGCGAGCCTCGGGGAGCGCATCTCCAGCAGCAGAGCCGACGAGGAGTCCCAGCACTGCGGGTTCGCCCGGTGGGCCGTCAGGGGGTCCTCCCGACCCGGTTTCTGGCCCTGCAGCGGGACGGCGCACACGCAGCTCAGCACGAACACCGCGGCCGCAGGTAACGTGACGTTCAGGAGCACCGGGGCCATCTGCAAAGGACTCAGGTCAGCTGTTCGTTTCCGGTGCACTTAATTAGAGCCACATTGTTAGTTTAGATCAGTAGCTCAGTGAACACGGTCACTTCTGAAAGACTGATTTCTTAAAAAAAAAAAAAAAAAAAAAAAAAAAAAATTTTTT
>JAQLOL010000005.1:12233214-12248673 GCA_029783665.1 Naso thynnoides | reverse complement strand
AAAAAAAAAAAAAAAAAAAAAAAAAAAAAAGTTTTTCAGGTGTAACCTTTCAGGTCATGTATTCGGCTATACTGTGGATGTAACGTTATAAGCTAAATGCATTTCTGCAAAAAAAAAAAAAGTAACACTGACCCATACTGGCGAATAGTTCGCCCTATAATCAATTTTTATCAGCAATTATTTGTCTGAGCATGCACTTTAGGCCTCTAATTAAACAGAAAATGGAATATAGAATCAAATGTTAATACTAGCAGTCAAAAAAAAGAATAATCAGATTACTTTTTAAAGAGGAAAAATGGTACTTACCACTAGAGCTCGGCCGATCAACAGGTCTATGGCGTTGATTGGCGTTTGGTGAATATCTGTTGGGTCTTAATTGACGTCAGTGCCTCCCTCCCTTTGCGTGAAGCGTTACCCTGCTGCCTCGGCTAGTGTAGTGTGTGTGTGTGTGTGTGCGTGTTGTTTGTTTGTTTTCTCCACATATATACACCTTTATTTTGCAAAATATTGTCTCGTAAAAGGCTACTGTTGTGCGTTATTGTTGATATCATGCATGTAAGCCTCTGTCATTACTTTCTGTCTTTGTTGCGTTGTTTTCTGATTATTCATGAATGATTTTACACTCCTGCATATTGTGCAAAAAGTGCAGGATCTGGAGGAGCAAACCCTATTGCTAAATTGCCCAAAGGTCGAAGTAGCAGACCTATCATTAACTGAAACAGTATTCTTGATTACTGAGAATGTTTTTTGTAAAAAAGAAAATGGGATGTTTGAAGTTTGGACGTACTTGACAACCTGGTTATTAGGGGGAGTGATAAATGTTCATGTAAAAATCTCCTATAGGAGCTTTCCTTCTGTCAAATGTGTACGAACAATTCTGAGAAAATTTGAGTAATGTTTTTTTTTTTTAGCACTGCCTTGCACAGAGTGGAATCTGTCCAACAACAGAAGCTGTATTTCTGTCTAGATGTTCTTGATTCTACAGAGACAGACTTTGACCATGTTACTGGTCCACTTTATTTAAAACAGAATTAGACTTTCAAGCCATCATGACACAAAGGGCCCTTTATAGCCCAGGCTTCATGCCCTTTGGATTGCAACTAATAATTAAATTCATTTTTATTAAAAATGTGCTGATTGGTCTATAAACCATCACAAAATGCTGCAGATGGCGATAAACAAAAAAGCAAAGTGACCTGAGAAACATGGTGGCTCTGATTTCTGTAAAAACAAGCTCAGTCATGAACAGAGCTCCAGAGATTGGTACCCGAGTTACATTTCAATGCTTTTACTGAAATGTCACATACATACCTGATTTCAGACGTAATTACTTTTCGCAGTGAGACGCCAACGCTAAATGTACTGGACACAGTCATTCATTCTTCTGATGATGCAAAGAAGCAGACTTTTACGACAATTTCTGCTCCAAGGCCTTCATTATAACTTTTAAATGAATACCGTTTCGCCATTGAAACACCAAATGTAATGCTAGGATGTTTCAAGGCAGGAAGAGAGGCTGGAATGTACAAATTATTATTATTACGTGAGAATTATTGTTTAGTGAGCATGTTTTACGAAGGAAGAAGACTTCAAGGACAATCCATGAAGATTTTTTCTCTGCACATTGATCATGGTGGTCAAACAACAGATCAGTGATTCCCAGCCAAGCTGGTTCCTTGGTACCCCAGGGTAGCCTGCATTTGACAGAGAGCATGTGGAAAGATGGTGGTGTAGCAGACTTTAAAAAAACAAAACAAGACAAAAAACCCCTACAATTTGATGTAAAGACACAGTATAACAATGTATTGAATCTGCTTTAACACCTCGTGTTGCAGTTGAGCGTGTGTTTAAATTAGCATGATGTAGATGTATAGCAAAGATGTCAGATAGTTAGCCTAGCTATAAGTAGGAAGTATAAAGCATAGAATGAATAGTATGAAGAATAATTATTGAAATACAAAGCTTAATAGTCTATTTTCCAGCCTATAGGGCTCTATTTAACCCAGAAGTACTTGAAGGTTTTATGCTACAAATGTAAAGTATGGGTCCCTGGCAGTTAGAAGCTGCTGAATGCTAACTTGCATATGTTGGACAATTAGCATAAGTAGCATGATTAGCGTAAATTAGCATAATCACATGTATGGACAATGTTTCAGCCACTGCTTGACCGATTTGGACAACACAGGAATTGTTTTGGGGGTTGTGCTGAATCCATTTCTGATCCATAAGTGGCCATGTTTCAATGCTCAGGCCCAGTATTTCAAAACTTTTAATCCAAATCAGAATCCTCCAGATAGCATTAAATCTCATGTAATCCTGATCCTACAAAATTTGGATCCAGATTTGGTAATCCAATACCCAGAATCCAGATCAAATGTTAATTTTGTATATTTCAAATATCCAAGGTGGAGATTAGGATAGGTTTGATGTGAAATATCAGGATTTCCCTGATGCCACTTTAAGGGTGGATGCAGCATGGATTCAAGGTGGATGTAGAGACATGCAGGACACATTGCACATATTTAACAGTCTCATTACTTGTTGTTTGCATATGAAATTGAAATACAGCCTTTATTAAACAATCAATCAGAATAACATTATCAATCAGAACACACAACCACAAATCTCAAAGCTTTCAGAAAACTGACCATGGACTGTTTATTGGTATAATCTCTTAAATAATCTATGTATGTTTTTATGTCAACATAAAATAAAAATGGTCACAAAAAGAAAAACTTCTGAAAAACAAGAATTCACATTCCCTCCTCGGGCAGTGGAGTACCAGCATCTGTCATCCTCCCTAAGCGGCTAATACAAAGTTTCACCTCTCTCTGTTGAAGCAATGTAAGTTTAATTTGCTTGATCTGCTGATTAAGTGTATTACAGTCATTTGACCAACAGATGGCGGCTTATCCCACAAATCCAGATTCTGTGATTCTGATCTTGTGGTATCTGGATCACCATGATCCTATCTGAAAAGTCTTTGGAAAACCAGGACAAAATCTACAGGATCAATATATCTGGATAGCAAAAAGAGGGATTACAACTACCAGATGATTCCGATCTGGATTAGAAGTTTTAAAATACTGGGCCCTGGTGGACCAATTTTGATGAAGTTTCACTTAATTTAGAAGTGAGATGCTGAATCGATTGGGTTGGCAAGATTACTAATTAAATAAATGAAATAATTACATCTTATTAACTGTAGGTTATGGATATTTGTCTAGATCGGTCAAGCAGTAGCTGAAATGTTTTCCATATATGTAATTATGCTAATTTATGCTAATCGTGCTAATAGCCCTGCATATGCAGGTTAGCATCTGGCAGTTCCTAAATGCTGGGGACCCATACTTTACATTTATAACATAAAACTTTGGGGTACTCAAAACTTCTGGGTTCACATTGCTGGCAAGTGGACTAAAAGGATTTTTTTAAACTGTAAAAATAGACCTGTCTAGTTAATGGTAACCTGTGGTAGTATCTGGCTGAGAGTAATGCATTCATGAGTCAGAGATAAACTGCTTGGTGATAAATGCCAGATGTACATGGTATATTAGATTACTCAACACGTATCGTGTAGCACAGTTGAGTCTACTTGAGTACCTGTTTTTCTTCTGTTTTATTTTGAATTTAATTTGAAATTCATAAATGGTTGTATTTATTGGTGATGTGTTAGTCATTGCACAGAAAATGAATCAACAATTATTTTGCAGCTATTCATTAATTGACAGATGTTTTTGAGCAAAAATGCCAAATGTCAAATTGTTTAATAACATTGTGTATCAATATCTTTAGTTTGGTATTGTTTATTCATTTTTCACCTTGTACGTCTGATTTCCTGAACACCAAATGAATGAGATACAATCACCACAAATTCAACAGTATTGAACATCTTTGCCATTAGTTTCAGATCAAAACATCCTTTCTGTTAATAGAGTTTTGACTCTATCAGCAGAAGCATTCAGACGTATTAGTTCACCTGTTTATTGGAGCAAATTCTTGTTTTTACTCCACATCTGTCCCGGCAGTCCATTCCTTTTTAAAAAAAAATTATTTTACTGGAAGGGAGAAATCCTGACACCTAGTGGATATGTGACACCATTGCAGCTTGTTTAATGTGTTTTGACTTCAGTATAATGATGTACCAGTGTTGAGGCTCCCTGAAGGCATCAACCAGGATCTGCATCGTGTTGGAGTAACACAACAAAAATACAAACACAGCTTTCTGTGCTTTGTAAAACAGTTTCTCTATTTGTGAGAATTAAATACTCTACAATCTTAATGAATGAAAGGCTCCCAGGTAGCAACACTAAGACCACTGGCGATATAAATGCAGCACAGCAATGGTAAAATATGTATTGCAGTGTCATTTGCACTATTTTATAATAAAGTTAAGATTAACTTCACATTGGTCTCTTGGCAAAGAATATTAAAGTTTGTGTGCTCCATAAATGTAGCAAAAAAAGCAGGGATACTCAAGGAGGTCACATCAATTCATTGATGATTTGGCAGGAAAAACACAGAAACTCACTCTAAAATTTGTCAGTACTTTATTCATCGGTCCAACTGTACATGATGCAGTGAGAGAGGGACACCAGATGATGAGTAACATGGACGATTATTAGGATGCCAGTGCTATGGCAGCACCTGGAACACACCAGCTGTCAGCTGGACTGGAAATAATAGCCCTGCACAAGGAAACTGTTCAGGCCTCAATATGCACAGGCACCATTACTGTGTGTTTGTGAACGTGTTTGTGAGTGTGTGTGATTAAAAATATCAGATCGGATGAAAAACACACAAAAATGATTTGCAGTTCCACAAATGTAAAAGGGTGCTCTCAAGCTTTTCATTGGAAGTATTAAATCAGTTCTTTTTTTTACTCGTCCTTTCATGGTTTGAGCATGTTGAAGCGAAGTGAAACGAGATGTGGTTGTGGCCAAATACAAAAATCAGCAGATTAGCAGAAGTTTTTGTAATTCCATGTCTACACCAGTGTCATTATTACCCTTACCTTTGTGCAATATCTCTCTTTGCATAGTAAATAAAAGTTAAATGTTTCGTTGTTGACATGCACCTATCTTTTGTAGCATATTTGTCTTGTGGATTTTGGGGACTCCCATATAGAATTATAAGCCCACTATAGTGATTGCATGCAGCGTTTTCAGTAGAGCTGAACTTGATTTCTACTAAGTTTATGAGAGCACAAGGTTAAGCCAGTATAGTGGGTGTTGATGAGGACTGTTACATGAGACCTGGTGAGCGCCTGCATGGACAGACTTCATGCCCCCAGCAGTAGGAGAGGCACCGCTGGCTGCAGACAGAGGGGAAAGTGCTCTGTGTGCAACAACATCCATATGTTCAGGTGATTGGTTCTTTGGCTTCTGAGTCACTGTTAGAGATATTTTCAGGAGGCGGGGGGGGGGGTGTGTGTCTTGTGACATTAATCTGATGTAGGATCAGTCTGAATCTCTCTAGAACTGACATGCTTCTCCTCGACAACACAGTTGCTCTGTCCGCGGTCAGGATTCTACCTTTGACCTTTGCCCACACAATCGCTGAAGGCTGTGCAGTGTGCGATTAAAACTTCAGCCCGAATTACAATTGCGTTTTTAATAACATTGCCAAAAACACCCGCTATACAACATGCTAAGATTAAAAAAACAAAGCAATTTATGTTCTTGTAAAATATGCTGTTAATACCAAACCTGAACTCCTTATTTATGTACAGTTTTGTGTGTGTGTGCGCGCATTCAGTATGTGAAATGCACCGCCTTCATGGACCATCACATGCAGCCTCCTTAATCATCCATAGCACTAAAACGTGAACTATAGGAGTTTCAACTTGTTTTCCACTGTGTTTGGTTTAGAGCCTGCATTAGTTTTCCAGTTTTTTTTCTCGATGTATGTTTTTTGCGATATATTTATAGCTTTTGTAGCCATGCAGAGCCCTGCAGAGGGGGCTCTTCATGCCAGGGGGCCAGCAAGCAGCACGCTTTGTGTGGGTAATCATGCCAGGTGAGAGAGTGGTGTGAATCCGCCTGAACGCCGGTGCACTGGCACTAAAGGATGGAAGAGGAGCTCTGTCACTCTACAGATCAGGGTGGGGATGTGGGTTCGTTCTATGGGTGTTGTGGAATTGAAAAGGCTGCGTTGCTAATGGAACTACGATGGAATTTATTAAAATGTCCACTATGTCTTTTTCAAGTAAATCTAATGCCAAAGATCAGCAGCAATAAGTGCAGTCCAGCTGTCAGGTAGCCAACTAAGGAAGCCGTGGAGGAGCCCGACTGTGATTGCCATCTCTCCCCGGGTTAAATGGCTGTGGCGTTGGGGTAGTATCGCCGTTTCTTCACATTTCTTACAAGGAGACAAGAAACAGAGGTTAGCGTGTGCGATAGTCACATCTGTACACATAAAGTGCAACCTGGACAAGCAACTACACTCATCTCTTCAGTTCACCACATCAGACTTTTTACAGTCAGTTAGCTTCTGTTATATTCAAGAGCAGAAAATAAAATGTTTTAGAAGATTTCAAGATCAAAATGCTGAAGACAAAGTGAGGAAGAGCTGGTCCATGTTGAGGCAGTCAGAGATATTTTATATTCACAAGCCTATATAAAGACCAGTATCAAGAGGTTATTCATATTTACAACTGTAGCATCCATTCCAATTCAAGCACCAGTGTGCAGGATTAATGGGGATCTATTGGCAGACAAGGATCATAATTAGGTTTTCATTAGTGTACAATCACATAAAGGGAAGAGTTATTGTGTTTCCATTATCTTAGAATGGACAAACCAAACTCTGAGGGCCTTTGACACTTACATTGAAATGAAAGCCATCATAGATTCTTCTACATGCTTGAAAAGGGAGTGACAATAGAAGAATAGTTGGTTGTAATTTACAAATTCACCTCTAGATGCCACTAAATTCCACACACTGGACCTTCAGGTTTTTATAGTTTGTAATAATGAGCACTGCATGGAAGATAAATGAAACTTCACTCAATTCTTTGGGCAAAAGTCTACTTTTACATATGCTAATAAATAACTGAGTTGTGAATTTGGAAGGTCCATGAATATAAATATCCTCTGTTGCCTTCTTGGGCGTGCAACATCAGTGTACAAGGTGAAGAACTGCAGGAGACACGTCTCATTACCAGTTTTGATGGGAAAGACATTGGTTCCACTCAAAACCACGTAACTATCTGGGAGAAACGAGCTAACATAAATTATATTCTATAGAGGAGGGAAAGAGGGGACAACCACAAAAACAACAACCACAGCAGCAGCAGCAGCAGCAACAATAAATGCTACCACAACAGTGGGACAACAACGAATACGACAACATGAGTGATGCATAACCTCCCCGTACTGTGGCTTACTGTGGGGCTTCTATCACTCTGTCATGCACCTGTTCCAATAGTAGCCCAGTTGAAGGTGGCACTATTGCTGTTCGTGGTTCATGCAGTGCAATGCGCCGTGTCTGTACCAGGTCTGTGAAGCAGGCAGCAATGGCAGCTGGTGTGGGCGGGTCCGAGAGTCCTGCTCTGCTCTAGGGCGGAGACTGGCCATCAAGGTGGGTGTGGCCAGCCATGGCACAAAGGCTGCAGCCAACAATAAGGTCCTGGCTTCTTTCACTCTCTCCCTCTCTCTGTGTGTGTCTGTGTCGCTCTCACTACTCCACTTAAAGTCTCACCCTCACACATCTTTGAGAAAGAGATCATGGAAGTGATGAGAGCACGACAACCTTGTACCAGATCACTCTGGGTTTGGCTCAGCCTTTGTGCAATGAACTGACCTCCTCCAAATAAACAAGTCAACATGCAGAAATGTTTTTGTTTCTCATTCTGTTTTTAGCTTATTTATGCTTTGTTTTGGTGACAACCATCTATCTGGCATGCGTTGGTGGCTGCAGGATTGTATTTCTCAGTTACTCCTCAGGTCTATTTAGATTAAGATGTGTAACACCCCTGTTGCTCAAGACAGCAGGCTAATCAGCGGTAGATTGGAATTTTTAAAATACAATCATGTGTACAATAAAGTACATTACCTGTCTACATACAGATATGTAAGAGATCTATCTTTAGATTTCAGAGGGGGAATAAGATTTAAACCTGCTAATATAAGCACATATTTAACCATTAGCTGTTAAAAGTATTCTTTTGCCTCTGTTATCAGGTCCTTCACTGAACATGCATGTCAAGCATTGAGATCTGCCCGTCCAATCAGTTTGAGGTTCTGCTACAGATTTACAGATGACCCCTACATGGAGCCCAGTCTCTCCAAATCAGCCTTTAAACAGCTTTAACCATGGATGTGATTCACATCCTTCTCTATAAAACAACCAGGACTGCACACTGGATGACATTCAGCTGTATGTCTCAGTGCTAAATGCTTAATGTTTGAGTCTTATCACCCCGGGGTCCATACTCTGTAGCAGGAGCTCAAACCCTGGTGTCTAGAAGCAGCAGGGATGCTAGAGTTACAGCAGGAGAGGCATGCGGCGTGTTGCTTACTTAAAGCCCCATCCAGTCCCCCCCAGCACTATGGCAGCCACAAGGATGGCTCCGGCGATGGAGCCTATTATTAGATTGGTGGCACTAGGACCTGTAAAGGGTTATGGGGAAAAAGACATGAGTTTCTATACTCACTTACTGTATCAATAACATGTAACTACACAATGACGATTTCACATGGAACAGAAAACATAACCATAAGTACACTATTACAGTAAAATGACTGAGTCTGAAAATATATTTCGCATGCTTTTCAGCCCCCTTTAGTGTGTTACATGAAGCCCCATGAATACTCAAATGTATCTGGTGTCAGCTGAGGTATTGATGATCAGTGGTTTGTCTGTTAAGGATGTGCAGCAGACTACACCCTGGGTATCCATCACTATGCAGGTTTAATTGAACAGAGATTGACAGGTGATATGCGTATATGTGGGCAAAATGTGTGAAATAGTTTTTTAGGGGTCCCAGTCACCACACAGCCTCCCACTGACTGATAAGCCAGGTCACTAGCTGGACACTTCTCAGGACTGTTTTCCATCTAAATGCCCCACATGCCCCAGAAAGGAGAGGATCACAGGAGCAACCACATAACGACTAAGAATAAGAGAAAGAAAAGGGACTAGAGGAGGAAGAGGGAGGATGAGGAAAGAGGTTCGTAGTAATGGGGAACAACAGAACGTGGCAGGAGAGGAGGAGGAGGAGGAGGAGGAGGAGGAGGAGGGATCCATCAATCAATCACACAACACTGAAAACATCCAATCACATGACAAGTATATGGTCATCACTGACACACAAGAAAACACAAAGCCACCGGGACGCACACACGGGCTCAGGCCGGCTCACGAGACCGCCCGCACACTGAGGCACCACTATGAGAGGAAGAGCTGTGAAAGGGTTAAAGATGCTTACTCTATTCCCCACCCTGTGCCTCCAAAAATCACCCCCAGGGCCAGAATGGTCCCTGCTACTGCCCCTATCAGCCTGTTAGTGGCCACGCTCACTGTGCAGAGGGAAAAGGAGCATTATTACCACCCTGTCAAAAACAAACAGCAGGCTTCTGCTTCAGAGTCATGGATGAAGTGACACGGTTTCCCTCTGGGACGCTGCCCACCCCCTTAAGCCACCTCCCCGTCCCCCTGTTGTAAAAGCATCAGGTGTACAGAACAACATATACAGTATATGAGCCAGTGTGAATCTTGGCTAAGTTAATTGAGTGCACACAGATGTGCGTGTTTTTCATTCTATCAGATGCCAGAGGTTGAAAGTGGTGGAAACCGACCCTTGGGTCCTTCGTCCTGAGGGGCCTCAGGCTCTTTAGGTGGGTCAGGCATGCTACAGTCTGTCCCCGCCCAGGTGGTGTCACACGTGCAAGTGGCTTCATTGTTGCACACCTGTACAGATGAGACATAAATAGATAAGAAAACAAGGGGAGCGTAAGAGCTGTAAATAAAGGTGCTGACACACTGGGGTACGTTTTAGAAACCATCTTCATTAACATTCTCAGCTGTCTTTGCATTGTGCAACTGTTCACAGTACATAAAAGTTTTCACATAGACACTTTCTACAAGATAAGAGCAGTATAAATTGGTTGATATACATAATATCCACTGAATCTGGTTTTCAGATACTTGGCATAAAGATATGTAATGGATATCTTACACTTAAGCAAACTTTATTCCAAACATCAGTGCCCTGAACAGTAAATACTTCACTTATTAGTTATTAAATAACAGACTTTGCTCTGCTGGACATACTTTGTAATTACACCATTTTAAAACATTGGTCCAAGCATTTTTTTTAGTTGTTAAAACACATTTTTAATATTGACGCATATTAAAGAACATGTACGGCAATACTGATATATCTGTGATAGGCCGGTATCGGCAGATAAAATCTCTGAATGATACAGTCCTGATCTCTGCAATGTGGAAAATGTGGACAAAATAACGGAATTGGGCATTAAAAACAGAATCAGCTGTTCAACACGGAATACTGGAGGAATTGCCATAATTTGAATGAAAGTCTGGTTTAGGAGAAAGTGGATCATTTTGTCGGGAGATGTTGTGCGCGTGGGACCAGCCCTGCGTCACTTCATAAAAACGTCAAAGCTGCCATCTGAGACAGACGGGCAGTCTAAAAAGCTACGAAATTTCAACTCCTAACGTCAAACCAGAGCAAATACCCAAACGATTCATATGAGTCAGTGAAAGAAGGACATGGCGTTACATAATGTTTTTAAAGTAATGTCTTTGTCAAGTAAAAGCTATTAAGCCTTGCTAAACCACAAAACACAAAAGAGAAAATGGTAAACTATTAGTACATGTACAGCAGGACTCACCCCATGGGCAGAGCACACCTGTCCATTAGGTCCACTAGGGCAAGTGCTCACGTTGAGTGACTGAATGGGCAGACACTTGCGGTCAAGGCACATCATTGACGGCCCACAGGGAGTTCCATCCTCCACGTAGCCTAAATCAGTCTCATCATCCAAAAGGACATGGCCACCACTGTGAGGAGAGCAAAAGGGGAGGAACAACATAGATGACAGAGAAGAGGAGGACATAAAAACTCATACAAGGTGGATTAAACAAAATGTGATGAGTTTCCAGGATATGAACGGGTCTTGGTATGTAGAAAATGTGTTCACCTGCAGTCTACCAGCCTGCCTTGATGGTTGAAGGAGGCTGGGGTGATTTCTCCTTTCATTATTCCAATGCGTGGGCTGCGGCCGATGTTGGAACACAAAAGGTAACCGCAGAACACGTCACTGAGAAGAGATAAGAGAGGGAAATTTATACAGATGCCAGTCCTCCACAATTGGACTTATCAGGTTTTTCCCATCTGTCATTTGTTAAGACCCATCTTTTGACTTTTTACTAGACAATTACTTTAAGTTGCTTGGATTGTGTATGGATTTATTTTAATTTTATGTATTAACTATTTTAACTATGAAGCATTTGTGTACACATTTGTTGTTAATGAATGTGTAATTGACTGGACTGTCCTTCTCTTCATTGTAGGTAAATATAATTAGTTATTAGTTATAGAAACCATTCAAATAAAAAAAAAGGTCTTTAATTTTCAACATGGGTGCTGTTAGAGAGACAAAATCATGTGTGTAAATCAATTTTGACAAATTACAATACTGGAACCTAACAACGACTGGCAGTAAAATCAAGGTAATTTTTTGCTCTGCAAAATCTCATTTATATGCTATTTTATGTGTTTTCATCATCACAATGCAAAGCCTATAAGGTGACATTTTACCTTCTCTGTAGTGGCTCCCAGTAAAACAAAGAACTGATTTTAAAATATTTTTTAATTCTTATAATTCTTTTAATAGCTTAACTCCTTACATTGTTGGTCTGCTCACACTGGAAAGATCCCTTATATCATCATTGTGTCTGTGACATAGCTTTCCTTCCTGTTTTTCCCTCTTCTTCTCATGTATTGTGTGGTGTGTGTGTGGAGCTGGGCGGGGTCTGCTGTTCATTACCCTCACCTGCAGGTCATCAAGTAATCAAGCCAAACTCACCTGCTCCAGCTAAAAACCCAGCTCAGTTTTCCACTCTCCACCAGACTGTCCGTTACCCACAGTGGTATAACGTGTTGGCTCCTTGGATGTTTTTGCTCAAGTTAATGTTTCAGTTGTTACCTTGCTTGCAAGTTCTACCAGTCCCTGTGTGCTGCGCAACGCCCACTGTTGATGACGTATCTTTGATCCCCATAATTCTGCTCAAAACTGGTGGAAATGTGGACTGGTTCACTAGAAAGCACCAAGGTTTCAAGAATCTGGAACAGAACCAGTTTAATCACAAGTGCCAGTTTGGTGGAAAAACTCCCTCTGTAGATCCAGGCCCTTTGCCTTGTCTCCCCCTGCTCCAGCTCTCATCTCCAGCATTCCTGCACTCTACAGTTTCCTGAACCCAGTTCTCAGACTCAGTCGGCCACACCCACAAAGCTCTGGATTCCCCTGCCCAGCTCTCCCAGAACTCACTCTCTAGCAATAAATACTCATCTTGTGTTACACCTAATTAAACTGATTCTGTTTGTATATGAGGCCTTGGTCCTAAAAAAAATATTTGTCTTTACAACAAATACTTACGTTTGATTAAAATCATAATATTAGCCCTTCCCTTCCTATTCTAATGCCTTTACATCTTTTTGTTTTGTAACACCTATATTTAACGTAATTTTTTTATTCTGTTTTTTGTGTGTAGAGTACTGTATATTGTATGTGTAGTGTTATGTATGAGCTCTACCTACTTTTTAAGCTTTTAACTTTGAAGCACATTGAGCCTACAGCTGTCACATCCAACGTGCTATATCAATAAACCTGATTTATTTATTAGCAGGAGATGAACCCTCTATTTACCCTGAATCTCCTCCCTTGATAGGAATAAAAGATAATAAGGAAGGAGCAAAGCCAAGCCTTTATGTAGAAGTAGAAAACATTGTCGTGCTGACATGCATAAAGGAAATAACATAGTTAATGTAATTTTGTCTTCCTTTGAAACTCACTGTTTGCTACACTGGATCCACTTGTCTCCATCCTTCCCACAGTTGCCCTTTTCTGTGCCCTCCGTGTTCAGCTTCTCGTAGCAGAACTTCTCTGAGCTGTCAGACTCTGAAGAAAGAATGGGGTCAACTACACAGCACTGACTACAATAAAAGTTTCTTTTCAGACAGCATCTCAGTATGACTATACTTCAGACCAGCAATATGAGTTACTATGAGGAAGGAACATTACTCTTACTTGGCCCCCAGATGTATTTACACTGGTTTTCTCTTGTCTTGCACTCTCCATTGTAGCAGCGACCCTGCAGAGAGAATAAGATTTATATATATATATATATATATATATATTCTGACTCTGCTGCTATTCTCATGCATGACTGCTCCTTTTTGGCCAGCATGTTTTGTTATTTTGTTATTGTCATCAGTCCACATACCCGGTTTACCTGGCAGAAGTAACCATCCTGTTTATGGAGGTTGGGAGGGCACTGCAAACAGTCACAAACACAAAACCTTTTTAAGAAGAATCCTATTTTCAAAATGCAAAGAATGAAAAAAAAAATCAAAATAATGTGATGCAATATAGCGGTGCAATACAAAAACACCTGTCCAGAGTCTCCGGAGCAGGTCTCTGAGATGTCACAGTCGTTCACGGCATAGCGGCAACTATAACCTCGTGGGAAAAACTTTAGAGAAAAACAGAATATAAAATCAAATTTGAGGCTGCAGAGGTATAAATTGATATTTCACGCTGAAAGACTCATACCAGACATGTGTTATTGCAGCATGGGCCGTTGCTGCAGTGTGCCCCGTTGGCGAGGGAACACTTCTTGCAGCAATCCTTGTAGCACTCCTGAAAACAAACAGGAAGTCTCACTCATCTAAGCAAACAGATGACAATAAACAGACTTTCTGAAGTCAAAGAGACTCACTGCTCTCGCCCCGCAGTCACAGTCTTCTCCCACTTCTACAAATCCATTACCGCATTCTGTGGGTTCAAACAGCTGCCAGGAAGAGACAGGAGAGTGTGAAGGACACAGATGCGTGTGATATATGGCAGTTATAACGTGAAAGACTGAGCCAGAGCTGTGGGGATCTAACCTTCTTCGGCCTGTTGAACAGGCACGAGCCTCCACCTTTCAAAAGGAACTCCTTGTAGTCGGAGATGCTGCATTTGGAGAATTTTCGTGGGTGTTGGACCCTGAGGAGATAGAACAGAAATCATAGTAATAATTAACCAGACAGTTCCGACCAACCAGGATGGAAGCATGTTTTGAATGTTGTGAGTTGCCATGTGTGTGATGAGTCACGAATATAACAACTGAGTCTTTGCTTTTCCTAAGCTATACACTTCTTTCTATCACTGCTATTTGTCAGTTGATACTGTACATGTTCATAAAATACTTCACACTGATGAGACAGAGTTTCTGCAGGGTCACGAAGTTGCATTACCGGCTTTTTACAGAACACACAGAACGCAGTTTACTACCTGTTTCATCCCCATCAAAAGCATAAACATAAGATGGAAAACCTGCAGATAAGAAACAGCCTAGCATTGTTTATCACTATATATATTTTAATAAAGTTCGTATTTTTCAGTACTTCCTAGCAGTGGAGAAACAATAATTTAAAATAAAATGATAAATTTAGTAAGAATAACATACAGCTAACTTCTAGCTGCTGTAGAAAGCAGTACTGACAGCTTTGCTGCAGGTTGCTGACTGAAAAGCCTGCTGCAGCACAATGCACTATTGAACCAGTATCCAGAACAAGATTCTCAAATACTCTCTACGGAAACTAAACGTTTAAAGTCATGCAGAGACCGTGTCACAATGCTGTTGGAATTTAAGGAGAAGTAAGTACGGATCAGTCTACACTAACAAAAGGTCAAATTAAGAATTGTTTTGCTGCTAAATGTGAAGCATCGAGCAGCTCTCGTGTTTTTGGCCTCAGTACTGGCTGAACTCAAATGCACTTTTGTTAGCAAAAAAGAAAAAAACAATTGTTTGATTTCTGGCACTAGAGATGCAGTATAACCTTGTGCAGTGTTACATGCCCATGACATTAAGCAAAGTTTAAAAAATATCAAGGCCTAGCAGACAAAAACACACATGGTTATGAAACAATAACAGTTATCTACTATGATAAAACAGTAGCAATAAATGCCACATTGGAAAGGGACTGTGAAACAGTTTCTGGTGCTCTTTCGGGTGTATAATTTTTCACATTGTAGTCCCTGATTAAAGCATTGATAATAAATCTGTATCTATGGGATGTTAATGAAATGACTGATTAGTGATTTTTTGTTGTTGTTGCTTTTTTACTGACAGGATACATGGTTAGAAATGTGTGAAAAAAACTGTAAAACCAAAAGGGTTGACACTGCATGGAAGTAAGGTCAACATGCAAAAGAGGACATCTGT
>JAQLOL010000005.1:12177022-12231010 GCA_029783665.1 Naso thynnoides | reverse complement strand
TCAGAATGTGAGACAAATCAAAACGACGTCTGCAACGTTACAAGTTTTTACAGGCGCAGGACATTCCTGTGTGTCATAAAAAAGACAAGATCAAAGCATGATTAAAAAAGATGCCAAGTTCAGATCTTTGCAAGTTATTTTACGCAGCAGCTTCTGTACTGCATCCACCCTACACATTTTCACCCTACACAGTCTCAGAAGTGGTTAAATTGTGGATTCCATTTCATGTTTTTCTATTTTTTCACTTTATATTTTTCTTGCAGAGAAACAAAATGTAAATCCATTGGAGAAATAGCAAAAAAATTCTTAAGATTACTTGATTGTTGCAAATAAGGCTCAAATCTTGGCTAGAAATATTAACGAAGAAGAAACATGAAAGTGTGATGGAAACACATTTAGTTTAAATCAAGAACATACGAGATGAGGTGCACAGCATCTGCATGGTGTTTGATGCTCTGCTGCCGGTACTTGGCGAAATCTCGCAACATTTCCAGTGGCCTCACGCTGATTGGGATGTGATCCTTGTCTGTCCAGATCTCCACCGCAACGAGCACCACACGTGTATGGAGTTGCTCTTTGAAGACCTGCCATTGAAGTGTGCAGTGAATGGGAGGAATAAAGAAGGACGGAGACACGGAGCGAGAGGCAGAGAAAGACAGGAGCAACAACACAGGGAGAGGAGAGCAACGGTGGGCATGACTTTAAATCTATAGGCCTACGGTCTGAGGAGGACAGATGAAGGAGATGCAGCACACTGGGAAAAGGGAAGACAGGGGAGTGTTATCGCACGTTACGACAACACAGAGCAAACACCTATGGGGTGGGGGTTGAGAGATATCTTCCATTATGACAGATGTGTATTCACACCAAGCAATGAATCAATGAGTGTAAGGTTATATTAGGAAGCAGCCATTGTCTCAGTGCCTTATAGTGTGCTGTGGGTTTTTTTTTTTTTGCAAGAAAAAGGCTACCTTATTATGGGTAATATGTTACATTCTCCTGTACACAGCCTTCCAACAACAAGACACAAGACAAAAAGTCTACAGGCATGCTAGCATCTATTTGTGACTATATGTAAGCACAGCAGAGCTTTGAACTGAATGCTAACGTCAGCATGCTAACATTCTAATAATCACAATAACAATGCAATCATGCTAATGTATAGGTATAACATTTACCATGTCAACCCTCTACACTTAGATGTGTTAGCAAACTAAAATTTAAGCCTTTAATGTCTACAGCCATGCTAGCAGTTCTGATTTGAGGCTGAGTATTAGACAGGAGAGCATGAAGCTAAACATTAACATCAGCACGCTAACATTCTCATTATCACAATAACAATGCAATCATGCTAATATTTACCAGATATAATGTTTACTGTGTCAACCATCTAAACTTAGATATGTTAGCAAACTAAAATTTAAGCATTAAACGTCTTCAGCTATGCTAGCAATTCTTCGAGGCTGTGTATGAAATAAGAGAGCTTAAAGCTAACTGCTAACATCGGCATACTTGCATTCTAATAATCCCAATAACAACACAAATATGGTAGCCCAATATTTAGCAAGTATATTTTTCAATATATTAACCATCAAACTTTTGTATTGTATTAGCAATCAAATACTGTAGCACTAAAAAAAGTCTACAGCCATGCTATTAGGTCTGTGAGGCTGTACATAAACACAGCTGAGCTTTAAGCTGAACACTAACATCAGCATGCTAACATTCCTATATTCACATAAATAATCCAAATATGCTGGTGTTTAACGGGTATGTTTTCCATGTTAACCATATTAGTTTAGAACATTAGCATGCTAACACTTCAGCACTAAACAAAACAGACAAATTCAATGCTGTTGCTGCAGGTGGCACTAGAGGAAAAGTTGTTCATTATGCCTTTGGAGAGAAATAAGTGTTAATTCTGAACTTTGTTTCAGTCCACATCATGTAGATGGACAGGGTGATTGAAGAAGATCCAAATCAGATTGAAACGTCTTTTATCATAAAAAAGATTTGTGGTATGGAGTAAATGCACAGGGTGTACTGATGCTGTTATTAGGCTCTGTGCACTTAAGTGATGTGCATATTACACTCTCCTTTCATTGGATATGTGGGACATTTGTGTCACAAGAGGAAATGCCAGGGGATCACCAAAGTCATTAGGATTCATCCTCTGGGGACCAAGATTATCTGCATAACATCTTAAGATAATCCATCCACTAGTTGTTGAGATATTTCTGGACCACAGTGGTGGACAGACCCACTGACATTTCCATACATAGAGACATCGTGCTAGAGTGTTCAATAAAACAACAAACTATATTTGTGTAACTACTGAAACAGGTCCACATAGCACAAACTTTCAAAGGGTAACTAGAGAGTTCACTTACAGCATCCACAAGATTCACCACCGACTTGGCAAAATTCTTTGTATGCTGCTTGGTCTTGTGTCGTTTAAACTGCAGACACAAAGAAAAAGAACAAAGGCAAAGATATTTATGTACAACTGCAATAATTTTATTGTACTCACTCACTTAAACAGCTCCCTGTTGTGGGAAAGCAGCAAAGTAAACCTGAAATGTTTAAGATTTCTGAAATATAAAAGAAACAAACCATTACACAGTATGGAAAGATAAAATAAATTTAAATCTTGAGTTGTTTTTTTTTTTTTGATGGTGTTTATGGTATGAGTAAATACATACCATACTGTGGTCACTGACAATCATGATCTCCAAATACTTCATTTCCTCAAATATACTGCGAGGCATCTGCAAATATAAACACATCAGCGGTTATCTTAGAGTGGAAATTTTTCTTTCAACAATCTCATTTTAATCACAAGCTAGACTTTAAGCATGTGTACTATGACAACGTTTTTAAACTCAATGTATGACAAATCAAGGGTGGGTGAGCTTAAGTTTGTTTCATTACATCATAGAAAAGTGAGATCAGACACTTACTGCTCGCTTTTTCCTGCGCTTCAGCCAGGACAAGCCCTCCAACTCTGAGAAGAGCTGCTCCTCCTCATCTGTAAACACACACAAGAAACTAATGACACTTCAACACTTAATTTGAAGTATTTACGAGAGGGAGTAACTCTCTCATGAGTTCAAGCCCGCGGGGAAATGTTTTTCTTATTATTTCCTAGAATATTCATAAATTCCCTGATCATTTTCCATGAAGTAGTGCGTTGTGCTTGACTAGAGACACTAGACCTGGTAAAATGATAAAAGTAATAGAAACAAAACACCTCATTCTTTATTAAAATAAAAGAAAATGCCCGTCTGCTTGACAACATCAATTTCTAACACTGTACTTATATTCTCATTTATTTCACTTGCTGAAAACTACATATTTTAAAATCATGAGCTGTAACAGCCTTTGAAATTGTGTTTTTTACCTCTGATATTTTAAAGCTCCATTGCTACAGCACCAGATTCACTACTTGTGTAAACACTTCCATGCTTTGCGATGGACATATGTTGATGGTCAGAGGTAGAGAACTGATTGAGAATGTTATATACGGTGATAAAAATACTCACCCTCTTCCTCTGAATCAATGTTCCAGTGAAGGGAGGCTGTTCGTCTTACTTTGTGAGGCCTTGCAGCTGTATCCTGCAGAGGTGGTGCAGACAAGTGTTAACAGGTTAAAAGAGGAACTGCAACAGGAAGGCACTGGTGCTAGGTACCAACCTTGTTATAACAAAAACTGTGAGGATCAAACCTTTAAGTAAAATAGAACATTAAAACTCAAGCGTAATGAATAGAAAACAAATGTGGAAAAATACCATTTAACTGTGTGCCATGTGCCATAATTCATTATTGTTTACAGAAACAGCTTGGCATTTAAATTTAGAAATACTCCTCTTCTCTTGCCCAGAGTCAGATGAGAAAATTAATACCACTCTCATGTCTGTCTGCTAAATATAAAAGCTGATGCCAGCAGCTGCGTAGTTTCCTGTAGCTTAACACAAAGACTGGAAACAGGGAAAACAGTTAACTCTCTCCATAGTTAGCAAAATCCAACTACCAGCAGGTCTGAAGTGTGTTTTATCTCATTTATATATTCCACATCAAAAAAGTGTAAAAATGACACTATTTGATTTTAAGGTGGTTATGATCCAGACTATTTCTTGGCTGTAGGCTGCCTGGCAATCTCCACTGATGACAAGACTCCAGGAAGTCACTTTTCCTGGCAAGAAAAAAAGTCCAGCCGCCCACAAAACATCAGACTGTTGTTTTGTTTTTGAACAATTTAGACAAATGAAATAAATTACATGTTAATTTGTGAACTTCCTTAAAGAGGATTTTTTTTAATTCTTCAGGCAGAGCCAGGCCAGCTTTTTTTCCCAGCTTTTAGTCCTTTTGCTAAGCTAAGCTGACCAGCTGCAGGCTATGGTTACATATTGAACAGATACACATGAAAGTGATATCAATCTGCTCATCTAATTCTTTGCAAGAAACTTAAAAAGCATATTTCATTTCATTTCATTAAATGTACCAGCTCCTTTAGATGATATTCAACTGATGACATTATCATGTGATATTGTACAATGACTGTGGACCAAAAAATGATGTTAAGAAAGCTGATACTAATGATAAACTGATTTTTAACTGTGACCAGCAGCTCTATATTTCACTGTCGGTCAGTTGGTTGGCTGGTCGGCCCACAAAAATTCCACCCTCTTTGGTGGATGCAGTTTTAGCCCCAAGAGGCTGAAATTTGGCATGGAGGTGAAGAGTGTGTGCATGAAAGTTTGTGCTCATGCCAACTGGCTAAAAAGGGGTGTGGTAATGGGAGTGGCCTGTTGCAAAAAGGCATATAACTTTAAAATGGATTCACAGATTTTTACAAGATTCAGCGGAAGGTTGGTCATAAGTGGAAGGACAGCTAATTAATTGTTTGGGTCAACTGGCAAAAAGGGGGTGTGCTAGTGGGAGTGGCCTAGAACAAAAAGGCACATAATAAGCGGAATTATGTAACACGGCCAAACTTTGTAGAGACATATACACATACACTTTCATGGGTTATAGCTTGCCTCGACCATATTCTTTAGCCCCACCCCCTTCCATAAGTCATCAACTGTTTGTTGTAAACTGTAGATTCTTGTGGCAGGCATCATTGCAGACAGTCCTCTATTTCTGATGCATCTTATTAAGTGTGATGCCTACAACGACTGTAACAACTTTAGCCACTGGTCACAGCTATTGCAAATTCACACTTGTTGATAAACAACACAGCACAGCTTTGGCCATGAATCTGGTGGTATTTCTCATTGTGCATACTAATATCATAAATATCCTTATTAAATAAATTTGCATTTACTCATAGATAAGAGGTTCGTGCTTGCTATGTAAGCATTAGTGGAGTCTTCCTCAGCTGAGCTGTAAGGTTAGCTTACTTGGTGGATTTAGCTGGGCTACTGTGCATCCTTATGCACAGCGATACAACAAAATTGCACTGTCGATCATCTTCAGTTGAGTACTCATTTTGAGCACCGATGTAATGATTTTTGGAAAAAGAAATATAGCTGTTGAGTTTTTCAAATGTATTTTTTGGCACTTTGAGCACCACAGATCTAGTGCCATCTAGTCCCATAATGTTGAAAATAAAGTAAACATGTCTATAGCCGATATCTCAAAAACAGGACAACTTACACCAACGCAATCTAAATATGTGTGCATATGTACATACTTTAGTGTCCTGATATTGATTTATACCACTGCCCTGCCCCATTACTAACTCTTAAAACAGTATAATAGGATATTCAGTTACAAAACAAGTAAACCACAATATTCAAATTAAGAGCATCAGCTACTGCACTCAGTAACATGTTGGAATTCATTTTGGCCAAACAAGCTTCATTGTCTCATCTCCTCTGTGAGTTGAATATCCTCGGGTGTAAATGTGAACAACAGTAACAGCAGAGGGCATGGTGTGTGTGTGTGGTGCTACATCATTAGCAGAGCAAAATTTTTGCGTGATTTTTATTTTGGTTCTCAACTCTGTGACAGGAATAACTTACAATTGAATGAGTCAGCTGCAAGGGCTCTATTAGATACATGTAGAGTCCATCATCAAACATCCCGCTAGCGGGCAGAGAGAGAAGAAAAAGGAGAGAGCACAGTCAATACTGAGTCAATAGGAGCAGAGATGAGTGTATCTGGAGATATTTTGAACGCTGGGAGGATTACGCACAACACTGCTGTTCACTTACTGCAGCCCGTTGCAGGTAGATAAGGCCACGTGGGAGTTATCGTTCCCTCTCACCTGGCCGTGGTAGTAACAGTGCTCACCACCCTGAGGGAAGAAGACACACTGCTAATGCAGCATCACAGCAAACCCCTGCCATGACTAAAGCAGCATTACTGGTAGCATAACACACAAAAACTGAGCATACATTGACAAATCACCCAGATTCTGTCATATTTCTTCCTAATTATCATGTGTTAGCATTTCCTAACATCTCCAAGGAGGGGACAGCTTGTCTCAGATGCTGTTTTGCTATATTTGCAGTGCATTTCTGCAGGGGGTCTATGTTTGTTTAGATGTGCAGTTAATGCATTGCCAGGTGGGGTCCTGGCACTATCTGTGACTCAGCTGTCAGATCCAGGGTGAGCAAAGGACATTTCCCCCCCACCACTCACTCTCTCTCCCTCCCTCACACTTTACCCATCCTACACTGCACTGATACTGCAGAGGGCTTTCTCTCCCCCTGTCATGTGACCAGAGCTCCAGCAGGAGGATGCAGGGTAGCGAAACCCTGCTGATTCAGCTACAGTATGCCCAGCCCAGCCTGAATCAGCAGCAGCAGCAGCAAAAGCCATCTCTCATTTCCAACCAGCTTCCCTCCCTCTCTTTAACCCCCCTTTTCTTCTGTACTATAAAAACCTTTCTATCTATCTCTCTATCTATCCCTCTGTGTCACTTCTGCCTGTACATCTTGTTCTTTTTCCTGGATTCTGGGATGTAACCACAGTTTTTTTTAATGACACGTGATAGTTGCAGTCGTAATTTAATTACTAGAAGGCTGGACAATACCAAAGAGCATGCAAACTGATTTACAGATACCGTCTTTTGTTTAAAAGCCTATTTCCTGAAGATGAGACGAAGCAGATTTGTGCATTTGCTTCACGTATACAGTACAAAATAAAAAACAGCAGAGATACTTCGTGCCAGCTGCAGGAACCACAGAACCAGACTCCAAAAAAGAGAAAGTGTTCAGTCAAATTTTAGTCACGACTAGAGGAGATGTTACCTTTGACAGAATGGGTTTGCCGTCCTCATAGTGGATCTCAACATAGTCTGAAGACAGCAAGTCACTGTGAAAAAGGAGATTTTAGATGGTTAGGGGCGAAGGGATGTGATGCAGGATATGTCTGCCTTTGCTGTCTCTGACTCACATGCTGAGGTTTTGAACTAGCGGTGAGTACTGCTTTGGTTGGCGTTGAAACAAGAACACTCATCACCACTGTGCCTGGATTAGCCTGCACAAACACTCCCATGGCATCCCAGAAGTGCTGCAGAGATGTTAAATGTTGCCTGCCCTCAGGAAAAATCATGATGCATTTACTTCTGAGGCTAATTAATTATCACAGGCAGAGGCTGCACAAACAAAACGGCATTTGGTAGAATGTCAAATCCTTCAAACACATGTAAATGAATTTGGCCATAACTAGATGCAAAAAGCAGATAGTGCCAACCAGTGAGGGTGGCGTGGGCCTGCCTGATTAGTTTTGTATCATTATGCCTTCCACCAAAGATATATAGGTCAGTGTACGCTATCATCTGAAAGAGTTCCTCCATAATTTGAGATTGAATGTAGACTTTTTTCTTTACTTGTTCTTATAAATGCCCTGTCGAGCAAAATACCCTCCGATTTGTAATCTTACCTTATCATAGCCAACCTCTCTGATGTGTGAGGGTAAGTTTCGTCAAGCTTATCAGCTGAATGTTTATCTTTGTAATAACTCAAAGTTAAAAATTGGTAAACACTTCTTTTTGTGCAAGAACTAAGTAGAAAAAGGAAATACAACATTTACAGACCTTTATGAAGGAGACAGTCTGAATTCCCTTGCTGAATGAGTACAATCTACTCAGCGGTAGTTGAAACCACTTACAGTGATCATGATTACAGTGAACAACCAGTTATATGGAACATAAGCTTTGGACAAAATCATTCCTATATAAATCAGGGCTGTGCTAAAAAATCAATACAGAAATATATCACAATATTTATTTTCGTGATATCTGTATCATATCCTGACCTACGTATCCAACCTTAAAGTTCAGTGACACAAAAGAACACTTATGCACTGTATTTTCATACTTTTAATTTCCGTGTGTCCATAGTTTCAGTGTGTCCAGTTTAAGTGTAAGAGTGCACTTAAATTTCATTTTCATTTTAACGTTATGGCAGCTACATCAGTGTGTTTGGTAATTTTCCAAATACTGCTGAATGAATTGGAAAAGAAATTTTTGAATGAAATTGTTTTGACTCAATTTAAATTATCAATATAATGAGATGTGATGTATGAAGACTACCCAGATCGTATAGAGAAAATTGCATGTTTTTACATTTTCAGTTGACAATTTTGCATATCGCAATATATCTCAGTTTGAATTGTATCGCAATGTATCATGATATAATCATATCGTTACCCAGTTATCATGATACATATTTTACTGTGAAGTTCTTGTCAATATCTAGCGCTTATATAAATGCTGTTTAAATAATTTGCTACAGTAATAAAGCTGTCTGCTTGAAGTTCCAGTAACCAATAAGCTCCATCAATTCTATTTTGTTTTATTTAACTCCCTCATGGTGACTTGTCTGCTTCCTGCTGACTATCTTAGGCTGGTGTTGCTACGCACTAAAATCATGATGGGGAAAAAAAGGAGTAATTATCTTTCAATGAAAAACATCAACTCCTCAAAGCTTCAGACAAACTGTCAACAACGAGCCAACAAGATGCAGCAGTGAAACTTAGTGTTTCTCAAGCTTCCTTGTGTAATCTACTTAAACAACAACCAAGTGTCACAGCTAAAGACAGAAAACAAATGTACAAGGGATAATCACCTGCGGCTGAAGCCACCTTCATCAAGCAGACTAATAAAGTAATGTAACATCATGTAATTCCCCCATGAGTGGGCTCTTGGTGGGGGGAAGAGCTCTGCTGTATTTTGAGGGAGTGAATAAAATTCAGTAAATGGCAAAACAGTCTGTATCATGACTCTGTATCAATGCAATAAATATACAAATGTCAATGAGATGGTTACTAACATGAAAAATATTATAAAAACACGATCATTTTAAGCATTTTCCACTGTACTTGCATCTCTGACACCAGCTAATCTACATTACAGGGAAATGATTCCCATCTCAACAGTCAGATCCTCTCTCTCAGACTACAAACGTAATGGGTCTGGGACATGAGGCGTCTATTGATTATTCAATGATTCACCAGCAGGCAGTTACGGTATCTTATACTTTATGGTTAACGTGGACAGCAGATGGAACATTGATGTTACTAATAACGAGTTGGATCATGTATTTAAAAACATTTCTCTTGTATGGAGAGACATATAAATCAGATTAGTCCATTTAAGATTCTCAATTGCTTTAATTTGACCTCAAGACGGTTCCGACTTAAAGAAGTTTTTTTTTGTGCACAATAAGCCTTATAAGGATATTTACGATCATATACAATGTTCTACAGCATTATTATGATGAGCAGTGCAGTCCTGAGAGTTGAAGCTCATTGCAGACGTCACTGCTGGCTGAAAAAAGCTGAAAACAACAGAGGAGCACCTGCACTCAGGTAATGCTTCAAAAAATACATTAAATGCTTGTTTAAAAAAAATTCACCTGATGTTTAGTGGTGTCCTCTCATGTTCACTAAAACACGAAGTTAGACGCTGGCACATCACCCGGAAATGGGGTCATATGCATATATTCAATATATGCATATGGCCCCATATTATGCATATTATATTGTATATATTGTATTGTGTTTTAGCGTCAGGCACCACTAAACATTTGATGTGTTACATGTTACATGAAGGATAAGTTGAATGCACATGCTCCTCCATTGTTTTCAGCCATTGTCAGTCAGCAGTGACGTCAGTAATGAACTTTAGTTCTCAGGACTGCACCGATTGTCATAATAATGCTGTAGAAAATTGTACATGATCGTGTATATATACGTATTACAAGGTTTAATGTGTAATAAACCAAATTCCTCCTTAAAGTTTAGAGATGGTGCCGCCTGCTGGAAGTGCCGAAAATCTGACGGGACTCTTCACCTATTCTGGGAACGTTCTGTGATTCACATCTGTTGGTTAAAGGATCATGAGTGTGATTACTGAGAAGAACTTGGCGTCAGCTCAGCTTGACGCAATATTTTCTACTTCTTCTTTTTTTCCAGGAATGAAAACAGAGCCGGCCAAAGTGACATCGTAGGAGCATATTTCTTTCAGCTCAAAAGGCCGAACTAAGTGATATTTGGTGAAGCGGGGACACTGCTTGGAATGGAAAAGATACACAATGCTCATTATATTCATATTAATATTTTTTGTGTTTTTCATATTTTTTTACTGTATTATTTTAATGTAGTTGCTTATGAATTTTGCAAAGCGTCTGTAAGTTATCAAAGTGAGTCATAATATCTAAAAAAAAAAAAGAACCCCAAAACTACATTTCACATGAGCGGCTCTTCCTCAAATCTCCCAAAAATCCATCAGTGGTTATGAGGAACTGTTCGATATGGGCTGGAAAAGATTTTATTTTGTGCACTGGGGAGGGAAAGAAATTATTTTGAGATGAGGGGAGCATATAAAGTTTTTTTTTGCATGTTAGTGCTGGCAGATGTGCTGCAGGATATGAGAGCACCCAAGGACAGCCACAATATCCACACAGATTTTTATTTCTGTCGGCTCTGTTCTCATACTCAACGCAGGCCTCAGCAGAGACTCAACCTGCTACATATAGCTGAGTCTCAGGTCCACATCGCCTACAACTTTAGTGGACTCTTACTTTAGGCTCCTACTCTTCCCTACCTGTGGTAACCAGAAAAAAAACAATACTTCCTGGGTCTCCAGGGTTGTTCTCCATGTTGTCACAACTTGCCTTTTATTTAATATTACATAGTTTTCAGTAACGAGGGGTTTTTGGTCCGCCAAAGCCTGAAATTCCTCTCAAAGCAAAAATGCACTGGCTATTAGTGATTCACTTTAGAGTGGAAGTTTTAACCCCTGCATGCCTTGGGGAATTGCGTTTTGGTTTTAGAACTGCAGGCAAAGGGAAAACTGTTTATATGAGTGTACATGTTTTAAGTGTATGTGCTCTGAGTTACCTAAATGTTGCCTGTAGTGCACTTTTGGACATAATGTTCTGTACACCTCTTTACGGTGGATAACAGTTGTTTTTGTGTTAAACACTTTGCACCATATATTAAAGTATGATGTTCAATGAACGCTGAGCTTGTATGCTGAGCAGAAATGTGGAGTATCCCTTGATTATTCTCATTGTGTGCTGCCTTTTCCTTAGCAGAAGAGTTTGAGGTGCGTTAGAATGTTATGGTTATAGATGAAACAGCATTTTCAAAAAGTAAGTTTTGTGTAGGGGAGGCAAACTGAGTTATTATGGGGGCAGAGGGAGGGCAGAGAGAAAATTATATGAATGTCAGGGTAGGCGGTTAATTTTTTAAAAATAAAATGCCCAAATTAACTGTATTTTCCCTCCATATCAATAATTTACGGTCCCTAACAGGAACAAAAACAACTTAATCTGAAAGCTGCCAATGAAGCCTAATGTGATAAATGATTGTGTGGCCTCAACCTCACCTTGAACACAACAGTCCTCATGGCAGTTCCCGCTATCTGAGTCAGCGTCCCTCACCCTTTCCACACACTCCATCTGTAAGCTGACAGCTGGCTTCAAGAGGCTGTGATTTCTGCCACAATGGCACTTTTTATTCGGAGTAACCTTGCAAATCAAAAACATCCTCCCTTCTGTGGATGTGTAGTGGTGTCACAGCACAAAAAAATTTGACAGAAAAAAAAGGAACATTATGGATCTGTCTTGTGACACATGCAGCGTGACATTTCTGAGTGATGATCAGCTGCTAGTAAGCAGGAAATGTGCCGTTATGAAGGAGAGTCGAGGCATTGAGTGGCGTCTGTGAGTGAGGGGCTATATATAGCTTGACAGATGAGGCAGGGCGAGTAGAGTGGGCCACGCTAGAGTGCACTGGTGTTTGTATGAGCATGTGTGTGCACTGGACAGCATTAGAGAGCATGAACAGGTAAAGCACTAAAGTATGTGCGCATCACTGTATATGTGTGTGCATTTAAATGTCTGTGAGAGCTGTGAGAGTGTGTAAAGACCATGAGAAGGGAGTCCTGCCCTCAGGTCTCACAGTGCACTGAAGAGTGCCACAATGCAGCAGCAGCAGCAGAAGAAGAAGAATGAAGCAATACAGAGGTGAGGCGGAGAGGGAGGACCAAAAAAACTGCATGAGGTTCTTAAGTCTGCCGCCAGATCAGATCTGAATCCTGTAGTGACCCATCACTGTTCATCTGACATATGACCTAATCTGCTCTAGGTCTAAATAAACGGAGATCATCTGAAAAAGAGCAGCAGCACTGAAGTTGTTCATCTTTCTCATTCACTTATAGGTTTTTTCTTAATCTATCATTTATAACAAATGCAAAAAAAAAAAAAAAGCTTGTCAGTGGAAAACAACACCCTCTTGCTTTGCAGTCCAGTGTACAGTAAGAGGTGAGCCTAAAAAGTAGCACCCAATGGCAGGTTGCAGACCTTATCTATATTTAGATCAGTACTGTTGCAGCTAGGACACGAAGCAGAATTGAAACCCCTGTTCTCACACGAAAAAAAGGCATGCACCGAAGTTATCTCATGTATCTCACAAACAACCTACGGTACAAGCGAGCAGCTGGGAATCAAGGTCACACGCTTGAGCCTCTCTGCCGCTGTAAAGAGTTCCTGTTGTATTATGTTTGACAATGTACAGGTTGACATCTGTTAAACGTGATGCACTGCGTGTGTCAGTTTACTGTGAGACCGTGTGAGCTGGGATTAACAGGACACGACACAGAAGAGCCTTAACATATGCCAAAGACTACATCAGCATGTAAACACATGCACAAAAACACAAACACATGACACTGGGCCTCTATTTTTTCTCATTTTCCACACAACCACCCCAAGTTCCTGTATATTCCTAATATATTTTGTAGGATATGGAATATATTGTTAGCGATGGCTCCAGAAATTTTGAAAGTCTTAACACATAACAACACTCAGCCATGCTAACAATATAAAATTACAACATTTTAAAGCAGAATCCAGCTTTAAAATCACACTACAAGACCTCCTTGAAATTCAATTAGCTTTTCAAAGTCCTTGTTCACATGTACATTAAGCCCTCACATACGTAGACCAGCTACTTTGTGAAGGGAGTAAATCAATATCATTGAGTGTCCAGAGCCTCATGTCTCCAAACAGGACAGAGATCACAGTCCACAGAATTACAGTCTCTCTGCTTAGTTTGGTGCAATCCGGCTTAAGGTCATTATAGATACAGACTTCAGTTAACTAAATCATTTTGTAAAACAGTTTTCCGTAATCTAGCAGCTAAACTAAGATTGCTTTTAGCACTTAGCGTGCTGATCTGTTCACTTACAGTCTCCCTGATTACATTATCTTCGACTGACGCTGCATTAATCATTGATTTAGCATATTATAGCAGATATCATTTACAAACAGTCAGGAATCACAAGCATTTGTCATTTTGGGCTTCAGCTATGACATATATTGCTTTCTAACCAAGCCACTATCTTGCACAGATACATTCAGGGTAATTTCTGATTATTTTAATGTCATCGGCCAGACTTCGATTAAAGTCTTCTATCTTTTCATTGTCAAATAATGTCATGTTTTCTAAGATAATTGACATATTGTTCAGCCCAGTAGCATAACATTGAAGTGAATTCACACTGATAATGTTTTGGATGTCATGTTAACTTGGAACATTGACCAATCTGGTTAAAATACTAGGTAGTTTTCTGATTGTCACTTCTTTTGAACGATTGTGCATGGATGTTACCAGAATTTATTTTACTTGCTGACCATTTTTTAAAATCTTTCTCTAACCCAAAGTTTATTTCGTTAAATGCTACAAAATACAGCTTACAGTGCACATCTGGCCTAGATAAGCCTACAATTAAATGAGTAGAAAATAAAAAGCCCTACATTAAAGCTACAGTTGGTAACTTATGCTGATGAGCTAACAAGCTAACGTTAGTTGTAGCATGAGACTTGTTGGAAAGCAACTCCGCTGCAGTTTTCTCCAGCTCACGTATTATTTCGTTTGTTGTCACTCTCTCTTTTAGGTCCAGTTTGAGCCTGGATGAAACGGTTGCAGGAAAAGTTGCAGCAGAGTAAACTGGTCCTTCTCAGCTCGAGCTTGAGCCAACCACCGGTGTCGCTTGCAGACACTCAGTTGTTGGCAGAGGGGAGCCAGAGCGCAAGGCACAAGCATCCGATCAGCTAATACTGATGTCGCCTGTTGCTAAAATGTGCAGCGTAGACTGGCCAATCAGGACAGAGAGTACAGAGAGTGTCACTGATAGGGCAAATAGAATGGGAGCGAGAGGATTTTTACCAATCCTGAATACAGAGGCATGAGAAAACAGATCTTCGGACACTCTCAGACTACGTCACTTACTAAGAGTTGTCTATGGGTGTTACGCCATTAGTTTCCAAATAGAACACAAAAAGTTACTGATGTTTACCCCAAAGTTACCAGCTGCAGCTTTAAGATACAAAAAAAACTACAGCCTTTAACTTTGATTGTTTCCTGCATTCTCTTTATGTGGTATGCAACCATATTTTTTTCTAAATCAAAAACTTACAGAGTGTATCAGTGGGGATCTGTTGTGGCAGAAGTGTTTGGACAACATTTACAGAAGTTCTCTTTAACCTCAGGATGAGAAGAGATACTGATTTTCTACAGTTTCCATCTGTCAACATGACCTTGATGGCGGATACTGTTGTGAGACAACCATAAATTACTCTAACTGGAAGTTCAACCACAAGTATAGAAATATGATCAAAGGGAAATTCCTTTTTTTTAACCTGGTGCATTTCCCAGGCTACTGTGTATCTGTGGGTTGTGCTAACTTTACACCCGCCACCTCTATTGTAGAGATTCAGGGAAACAAGGACTTGCAGGCCAAGCTGCACAGGCTTCCCACAGCCTTTTAAATAAGCATTTTTTCTTACACAAATCATGTCACAATCTTCTCTCTAATTCTGACCAAAAACAAACAGAACAGCCCAATGTAAAAGCCATTATGGTTATCTGTGTAGGGATCTACAGCCGGAATTTTTTTTATGATGACCGCAGTGGTTGACCATCCCTAAAATAAATCATTTAGCCCAAGTGAATCCCTGCAGTTCAGTGAGATGAAAAACAGACTTACTTGTTCAATGCAAGATCCAGAACAAACCTGGATCCAAATGCCTCTAACTGGAAACTGGCTTGTGCGAGGTGGACTGCCTGTAAGCCAGAAGAAGAGTAGAGTCACTGCAGATATTGGCAGCTTCAAAGTTATCCGTATAGCACAGTACACAAAAAACAGATGTGGCTGATTAATGGCAGATGGTGATGCACAATGGACACAATACAAGAAAGGCTCTCTTCAGCATGGACGCTCTGGCATCATTCCAGTCCTTGAAGAGATGAAGCCTATCTGTTAATGTGCGGTGATGAGTACCTTTGCTTTGCCTGGCACTGTGCAGCAAAATTGCATTAAAAATAGGGTTAAACACAAGACATAATGCGGGCGGAAAACTTCAAAGTCTTGACCACACAGCATGCTATTAAGCGACCACGCACTCCTGCTATTGATCAAGACAGCATCTCTAAAATAAAACCTTCTCCCTCAGTATCCATCCATCCATGATGTTGGCTTACCTGGTCGTCAGAGGCTTGGTTCTTGGCCCGCGTGTCCAGATCATGGTAGGTACTCTCTGAGTCCTCGTTTAGGTAGTAGATCAACCGCGAGGGGTAGGTGATCACATGCTCTACTGCATGGTGTGTACTGTTGTCTGTGGCAGGTGCTGCAGTTGCCTGTTGCTTCAGCAAGGCTGGCACTGCGTCCCTCTCAACCTTGTCCTCTACTCCTTGAGAAACTGCAAGATAGTATTCACCGAACACACATGAAAAACCTGAGCGGTGCACATGTACGTGCACACAACAGACAGACAGCTGTCATCCTTAATTCATGAAACGAATCTATTATACTGAGGCAAGTGTTTGTGTTCATTTCAATCCTTTACGGCACGTTTCAGCAAGACTGGTTGAATGCCGTAGCGCACTGACAGTCACATATGGTGGTAAATGGCTAATCTGTAATCCAGAATATAAATCGGGAGGCACTTTTCATTTGCTTGAAGCTAAAGTGAAAAACTCCACAAGACAGATCAATGCCTGCATTTTTGCAACTGTAGCCTCAGATGACAACAACACATTTATCATGCACTTGAGCAAAAACAGTCCTTGTGACTTTTAAATCAGATGTGGTAATAATATAAAATGAAGAGAACTATTTTTTATAAGCTGGACAAAAGATGCTGGGATGCTGTAGTCTGCCTCATGCACCATCACGCTGGAGACGCCGCATGTTAACAGATAAATTCCCTCTTTTTTTAAAAAATGCGATGCTCTGCACCTGCAGTACATATCATTTAATTTAACCACATAAAGCGGAAGGTGTATTTAATTTACACAAGAGTGACAAAAACGCCAGCAGGCTATTGCAGTACGTACCGGATGACGCTAGTGATGGTTGAAGCCAAGGCGAAAGGATGCTGACGAGCAAAGTGGCCAGAAATATCAAATGCATGATTCATATTTGATTACTGAAATATCTCAATATCAACACATCGACGCAGTGGATAGCTTGCGGCCCATCTTGGCGTGGAGGTAGTGGCGAGCAGGGGGGCTTTTCCTCATGAATCCAGGAGGCACCGCGATGCTGCTGCTGCTGCTGCTGCAATAGCGGTTGAGGAGGAGGACGAGGAGGAGGAGGGTGAGGAGGAGAGGGAGGGAGGGGAGCAGAAAGAAGGCGGTGGCCAGGCAGCTAGTGAAAGTCAACCGGATCGCACGCTCCTCCTCGGCGAGCACAAACATGTCCTTCCTCCCCCCCCCCTTGTTTTTTTTTTAAAGTTCATCCTCTGACCCAAACAGCCGAGAATTCTCCAACACACCTAAATGCTTTATTCACTTCAGTTTTGTTTTTTAAAGATACTGTTGTATCATCAGCCAGCTAACTTGATTCTTATTCTTTTTTCTTTCTTTCTTTTTTTAATAATTCTTTATTGACAGATAAGCAGACATGCACACTGTATGTACAATACACAAATTTATAGTTTTAATAGCTTTCCTGTTTTCAGACAAACGAACTGACTGAATTTATTGCTTGAATTCATTTTCAAAGACAGGAAAAGATGGTTTTGTGGTCAGAGAATTTGGATTAGTGAATATGAGCTTTTGCAAGTAACAGAATCAAGTTAATGACAGGCCCATAGTATTGGTCTGACATAGACAGTAAGTAAAAAAAAAAAAAATTACATAAGACACTGAAATTTTTTTTGTCAGTGTACTGACAAACAAGGGCAGAAACCTTTTGCCAAAAAATACATGAATGGGGACATGCCCAAAATAAATGATTTACATCTTCTGAAGCTCATTCACAGAATGAGCAAATGACATAATATCCTTTTTGAATCTTCTAGAAATAATTTGGATGAATAAAGGCGATGGATCATTTTGTAATATACTTCCTTGACTTGTTTGTTATCAAATAGTAGAGAGTAAGCACCATATTTTTTCCCAGATCAAGTTTGAGGTAAAATTATTCCAATATAAGACAACATTTGGAAAAGAGACATTCTTGTTGAAATGTGTTTTCCTTATACAGTGTCAGGGGGCCACTTCCTGTCTCTTATTTGACATAAAGACATATAGCGCAGCCTTCCTCCCTCCTTGCCCACAGGAAGCCTCTGCAGGTGATGGAGGTTAATTACAGAGCCCAAATAAAAGACAGGAAGTGACCCCCCTGACACTGTACCAGAAAAACATAGAAACAAGAAAAAATAAATATGACAATTAAATTAATTAATTCATCACTCATCACAGTTTTTGTCTTTAAAATGAAAAAACCTCACCTTTTGTGAATTAATGTATATATTAAACAGGCCTAACCAAAGGGCTCTCGATTTTAGGAAAGGATTTAGCTAGCTAGCTAACTAGTGAGCTAATGTTAGCAAGACTGAGCTAGGCCTACTTCTTTATATTTCATGGTAACAGCATTTTCATGTTTTAGCTTATTTAGACAAGTGAGCTAACCTCTTCATACCCTGTTGCTGGGTGATTTAAGCCCTAAACAATGCATCATCTTGTAGAAGCTGACTGTAATGTTTTTTCTTTCAAATAAATCTTGCTAGAAATTGCATTATATGTTCTTGTAGGGCATAGAAACTAGGGCCTGCCTGATACAGGATTTTTGTGGCTGATTCTGATACTGATTTTAGAGAGCAAGAAAATTCCGATATCAGGTAGCCTTCCCTGCTACCTTAACAGCGGTCTTGGCAATCAGTCACACCTTGAATGGGCCTTGGTATTGCCTCCACTTCCAGTGACAACATCTCTAGGTCCGTGATGAGAATCCATTCTCCCTGGCCGCGGATGGCAGCATACTCTTCACCAATGAATTAAGTGCTGACAAAGTTGTAGACAAGTTGGCACAGTATCTAAACATAGCATCCTCACATGCTGTTGTAGCGGGAAGTGGGTGTCAAACTTGAACCTACATCTGTCTAAGGGGGTCTACCAAATTGAATTTCAAAGGGACTGAGACCATAAAGTGCCAGCGGAAGTGCTTAAACCCACAAGAGAGACAGTTTCATTGCAACATTTTACAAGTTTTGCCTTTATGGTGCCATTTTATGAAGTTTCCTTAAAAGTCCCAGCAGGGACTTCTCCAATGAATCTTTCATTGAGATAACAGAATATCTTCAAGGAAGACAGGGTGACATGAGACAGTAATCAGTGCATGGTGACCTGTAGGTTTGACTGTAAGGCTACACAGATCTCTCTCTCTCACTCTCTCTCTCATACTGGAGCATGAGACAGCTCCCTCCTCAGGGTTGAATGTTCCACAGAGAAATACAATGGTCATTTTGGGTCGCTAAAGATGAAGACAACTGAGACGAGGCTGTCTGTCTGATGAAACAAAAAGTAATGAGTAAGCAGCACAGTCCACATAAACAGTCGAAGTTTATTAGTTCAGCCTCATATCACTATGGCCTATCTGCTGCATCCATTTAGGCAATCCCTTAAAAGTCTGTCTCTTATCCCCAAACTTTCTGTGTGTCCGATATAAAATCTCTGAAAAACCCCTTTTAATCATACCTTAACCTTTTTCTTTTTAAAGAAAAATAATATCTTAACCATTATCTGATGCATTGCCATTGTAGGACTTTATTATTTAAAAGGGCACTTTAATGATTAAAATGAAGTTATACCAATTCTTCTGTTGATTGACGCAGGTATGGATTTGAGAGATAACCGATTTTGAGTGTCTCCCATCAATTCTGCATCAGTTTGGACCTTTCTTGCTTTCAATTTGTCTCTAAAAAACCCCTAACTTTGTAGAAATGCAATAAAAAAATCAAACTGTAGCTGCCATGCACTGATAGAGATAAATCATTTTTAAAAAACGTTGGTACAGGAGGACACAATGTGTCATTAGCAAATTCATCCAACATCAATATCATGTCTAGAGATATGGGTTGTGATAATACTGAATTTACCGTGTTGCATTAGCAAATATTTTGTGACGTGCCAGGCAAGGAGACCAGGACCCAGAATGCGAAGTTCAATCAACAGAGTTTATTAACAAAAAGTAATAACAGAAAATCAGTACGCTCAGTACAAAAACAACAAGGTAGCAACTGAAAATACTTGCGAAAAGTAACAACAGAAAATGCAAACAGAAAATCACCAGCTAACTGGGAAAAAAGCAATAAAACAAAGTTCTACAGAAAAATGTGACGATGCACAAAACTTACAATACAAGAGGAAAACACACTGGAGAAATAATCGTGTAGCAAGGGGCAGGAGATCTCAGGAAACACAGGCAAAAACACTGAAGCAACCATGGAGAATATTCCAGCACTGAGAACAAAGAGAGTGTGGCTTAAGAAGCCTGCTTGATTAGGCAGCAATGAGCTGCAGGTGTGCCGAGAGCCAGGTGCTCCAGGAGATCACCCCGCCCCTCGGCACTCACACTGCAGGGAGAGGGAGAGAGAAGTTACACAGAGAAACTAAACTGAAGATCAGGACCATAACATATTTTACGGTAATAAGTTGGTGTAAGGGCTCAGCTCTTGTATCTAAAGGTGTGGTGTGTTTTTTAGTGGCTTCTAGAGGTGACTTTGCAGACTGCAACCAAATTCATTTCCATCACTCACCCTCCTCTTTCAAGCATGAAGGAGGGCCTACACTGACTGCAAATTTTGTGAAAAACACTAAAGGCCCTCTTCAGAGCCAATGTTTGGTTTGTCCGTTCTGTAGAAAATTGGTAATGCAACATGGCAGACCCTGTGAAAGAGGACCAGCCCACTGGTCGATGCTGGATTTGGAAAAACGTGATTGGTGCATGTTGTTCCTTCACCGTGCACGTTGTACAAACTAATTATGTTTAATAATGAGACAATGCTGTGGTTAAGATCTGGCCAGGTTTAGGGAAGTATGGTGGTTTGTGTTATGATCAATCCTTCACACATTTAGGGTTTCCGTCTCAACACACCCCCACTTCCTCTGTCATTAAAGGGCTTGTTCTTACAAAAAACTTTTCTTTTTTTAACTTTCAGTTGATTTTACAAACATAATTATGTATACAAAATTCCATTCCTGCAGTATCCTGCTTCAGGATAGCCTACTGCTCACTCTTACCTTTAAGTTGCAGTACGACAGTGTAAAAATACACTTACAAGTAAAAACATACATTTCAAATCTTACTTGACTTATAAGCACCAAAAATATAGATCCATAACAGGCCTGTTTAAAGTTGCCAGATGTAAAGGTATGATGCAGAACGATCCATTTCAGAATAGCATGTATTCTTATTTGTGAATTATAATTAGATGTATTAATATGCAGTGTTGGGAGTTACATGTAATGAAATTACGAAGTTTATCACAAAATAAATGTATCTGTAATCAGTAACAGTTATTAAGGAAAGAATGTGTAATTAATTTAGTTACTTATGCAAATATTAATGATTACAACAGGGGTTCCATCTGAATATTTTCTGTAAAAAGCTTCGGCTATATGTTTAATATTCATTTTGTTGCTTTTCGTGTTTTTGACGTGCACAACGCCTTCTTTGGCCATTTCCAGTCAAGGATGTTCATTAAAGTTTGATGCTGCTCTGATGCTTTTGATTGGCTCTCTTTTTTGAATTTGATCAAACACGTCTGAAACCGCCAGGTTTAAAAATTTGAAAATGCTTAACAGTTGAAAACATTTATTAGAAATTTTAAAAAGTAATCAAATGTAATAAGTTTCATAACTTCAATAAAGTAATTGAAATAGTTACATTACTTATTACATTTTAAAAAGGGTAACTTGTAATCTGTAACCTATTACATTTCCAAAGTAACCCTCCCAACCCTGTTAATATGTTAGCATCACTGCAGTTGCAGCTGGTAGAGGTGTGGCTAAAAAGAACATTTGTGTCTTAATTATGTCAGAGTTGAATCATAAAGTAGCATTAAGTGTACCATACTGGTGTCAGTGTATTTGGATGCATTCAGCCACTTCTGATACAAGCCTGTGTGTGGCTCTACCACAAGTTTATTGTAGTTCAATGAGCACAGGGCTCTGTGCCTTGTAAGAGGAAAGCAAATGCAGAAGTAAAAGAGAAGATGGCAGCTCTGAGTAACCCTTCCCCACTGAGCGAGGCAGAAAAAAAAAAACTCCGTGTCAACAAAATAACATTCCGAAAAGTTTTCCCGTTTATTCACCGAGGGGGGAAAGCGTGCGCTGAGGGTGCACTTATGAAAAGCAGCCGCAGGTCCTCTGAATGAGAGCATTCTCTCTCCGCGCGACTGGCCAATAACTTTTCATTCTGCGATCCAAGTTTGACGCGTCAGTCGCGCCCACTGCACATCCCAGACGCCTCTGTACAGCTCTGTACCCAAGCAACGGAGTTTAACTTGGATGGGCTCACGGAAAGACAACATATGCTGCAGAGAGGGAGCAGTCGAGCCGAGTGGGAAGTCGCGGACCAGGCCCAGCAAAGCGGGGGCTAAGAGGCTACGTTAGCAGCCACTTTCATCCGGGAGCTGTCGGTGTTTTCATCCGGACCCGGAGAAAAGGGAGCGCTGTGCTTTTGGGTGAGCGATGCACAGCCAAACTTCTAAACACCTTAACGACGAAACACTTTATGTTAACTGAGTGTGTGGCACTAAGTTCACTAAAATGGTTATTTCGTATTTGACAGGCTAAGTTATATAATCAATGTTTATAATCAATGTTTCTGAACTGTTTGCTGAGATTTTTATGTATCTTTTGCTGCATTAGGACGAGAGGTTCTTTTTCATTTGTCGTTTGTTTGTTTAATCTGCACTAAGCATTTTTTTCCCCATTTAAATTATAACTGTCACTCTTTAGGTTTTCGTAGTTACCAGGGTTGGGATGGGTACTTTGGAAATGTAATAGGTTACAGATTACTAGTTACCCTGTTTAAAATGTAATAGGCTAAGTAGTTGAACTATTTCAAATACTTTATTAAAGTAATGTAACTGATTACAGGTGATTACTTTTCTAAATTTCTAACAAATCTTTTCATCTGTTAACCATTTTCAAATGTTTAAACCTGGCAGCTTTTGACTAAAAATATTCAGATGTCAGCCTCTTTGTAATCATTAACGTCATAAAACTAACTGTAATTTAATTAGACATTCTTTCCCAGTAACTGATTATATTTATTTTGTAATTAAATTACAGAATTTAGTTACATGTAAGTAGTTACTCCTTAGCACTGGTAGTTACTGTCCTTTCTTATAGAAGTCTGTCCAATAATTGTTACTTTTTGTGTTTGAGATTCAGGTTGAAGTCCTGCTTTTATTTTTTCACCTATAGTTGTCTAGATATTTTTTATAAACAAGTTTGTTATATTGTTTATTTTGCAATTGTTTTTTGCAGTAACTTTATATTTTTAAAGGAAATATTCTGTTTCTGTATTGCACTTATTTTGCATGCTGCATTTTGTCCATGCAGACTTCAGGAGTTCTCTCTGTTACTCTTCCTGACACTTATCAAAAGTAACACATGCGCCTCATTACTTTACCACTTCCTTTTTCTATTAAAGACAGAGATTGAATTTGTATGCTCGCAGATTAAAACCTTCTTTTCATTAGCATTTAGGTTTCAGAGTTTATTTCAACTACATATTAAAACATTTCTATTTTGCTTATCTAATAGCTCAGTAAAGACATGAGTGACTAAAAAAAATTCACTTCAGACCACAAACCCATGGTGAATTTAATCTGAAAAAATAAGGACACATTCTGGCCTTGATAAAGATACAAACTTTGGTGATATGTGGAGGGAAAAAAACACAACTTTCACCCAGTTGCTTATTTGGTAATATCTCTGGAAAAGATGAACATTGTGCAATAATACAGTATGTGCTAGTTCTTTCATGTTTACTTGCAGAACCAACATTATGAATCATACTATGAAAGCTCCCTCTGCCTCATCAGTGGGGCATCTCCCTATCCACATTGTTGATCCAAAGAGTCGTTTACTCTTTGTTCCAGGGTTAGTACGGACACACCCAAGCTTAACTTCAACACAGGAACTGAATTATTGGAAAGAGACAGAAAAGAGGCAACAGGATCCTAGTCAAGGACGGCCCGGCATATCATAAAGAGTCTGAGGTGAGAACGCATGTTAAGCTGATTATACCAAAATGCTGGAGATTTTTTTCAGCTACTGTGTTTGTGTATTTGTTTAAAAGAATGCATCTTATCAACAGTTTCCCACAAATAACTTCCTCATTGATGTGATATTTCTTGTAGCAATGGGTGAATCCAGCGAGGATTATGGAAACTACACCTACGACTACTACCTGGAGTATGGCGACTTGGAGGAGCTTAAAGTTGAACACAGGCAGAAGGAAACTATGCACATTATCTCCGTGGTCATCTACATAATTTCCCTTGTGCTTGGTCTGATTGGAAATGGAACAGTGATTTGGGTGGCTGCTTTTAAAAGCAAGAAGACTGTCAACAGTATATGGCTGCTCAATCTAGCAATAGCAGACTTTGTATTTGTGCTTTTCCTCCCCCTCTACATCGATTACATTCTGCGGGACTTCCACTGGGACTTCGGTGTGACCATGTGTAAGATTAACTCCTTTGTGTCCGTGATGAACATGTATGCCAGTGTTCTCTTCCTCACAGTGCTCAGCATTGACAGATACGTTTCTCTGGTCCACCTCGACTGGTCTCGCAGGCATCGCACCATAGAGAGAGCCTGGCTCGTGTGTGGTTGCATATGGGTGATAGCTGCCGCCATGAGTTCTCCAGCACTGATTTTTCGTGACACCATGCGCTTACACAACAAGGTTTTGTGCTTCAACAACTTCCATGCACAGGACCCACACACAGCGGCAATGAGGCATATTGTAATAGTGGCCCTTCGCACCACTGTGGGGTTCCTTTTCCCTTTTACTGCAATATGTGTCACAGGCATACTGCTGACACTCAAAGTGAAGCAATCTGGGGGTTCGGTGCGTGTGTCCAGCTTCTCCAAAACAGTCTCTGCAGTGATCCTTGCCTTCTTTTTATGCTGGGCGCCTTTTCACACTTTTAGCTTGATGGAATTATCCATACATTCCTCAGTATATTTGCACAACACACTAAAAGCTGGCTTTCCTCTTGCCACCAGCTTAGGCTTTTTTAACAGCTGCATTAACCCCTTGCTGTACATGCTCCTGGGCAAAAAGGTGCGTCATATCCTGAAGCGTGCATGCTTTGACCTAACTAAGAGTTCACTGAGAGAGCTCAGCCAGTCGATCTCTGCCACTGAGATGGAGTCTGTGCCAGTAGTACACCCGGACAGTGTGCCAGAGGAACCTCTGGAGTCATCGACTCTATGATTACAACCATCCTTAGACTGTAGTAGTTGTCCATGAAAAGCATGAGGGTAAGACTGGCTATTACCGAAGCTTAAATGAGGGGGATTACCATAGCTGTTCTTTCCAGCTGTAACATTAAAATTTTCCGATTTTGTTTCATTTGGACGGAGTTATTTGTAATCACTCACAATGGAAAAGCTGAGCAGAGCTGTGTCTAACATGTATGTAGAGTTAGTGCCCTTCCATTATTTTTCTTTTGCATTTGCACATACCAGGTGATTTACAGAGAAAGAGGCAGAATTCAGTTAAAGCTGAAAGAGCTGAATAGTTGATCAACAGAAAATTTAAATTATTTTGGTAATTAATTAATTGCTGCTTAAACTTTTGTCTTCCATGATATGACTTAACTAAATTTCTTTATGTTTTAGTAGTACTGCTCTCAAAGTGTGACGGACATTTTTTCCTATTTTTTTCTGTAATCTTTTTGACCAAGGGAAAACCTTAACAGATTTATCGATAACAGAAGTAATTATTAGTTTTTTATACAAATGCATCCTATTCATGTACTATTTTTTTTAATTGTACTCTTGAAACACATCTCTTGTTCTTTAAGAAGAGATATGCTGCATATACCTACTCGTAGTCTAACCGTATGTTTTTTTAATACATTTTTATACTAGCTGCTATAATCAACTATTAATGTATTGTACATTTTTTTTAACTGAGATGTATTTATGTTTTATTCTAATATATTCCAATAGTATTCTAATAGTAAATAGCAAATATGTTAATAAACATATTCCTCTGAACACCTGCTGTACTTTGTTTAATTATCTGTCACAGTAACTAAGCAGGCATAGATGTTTAGATTTCCGGGTGGTTTTAAACAAGCCATGCAAGTATCTGCTAACCACATGTAGAACCAGATGTGAATGCGCTGTTATACAGTTTCCTGAGGGGCTGTTTACAAACTCAGCCCTTTCCTGTTATTTCTCTCTGTTGAACTCTGACATGGAAGGATGACCTCACTAGCAAGAGATAAGAAGCGTGTGATAACTGTAAAATATTGTCAGGAAGAAAAGTGTTGACTTCCTTCAATAACTACTTCATAAACATTGTAAAAGTAATGGGAGGGAGGATAAAACTCCTCTGTTATTATACCACATGGACACAGTCTGTCACAATTTGGTGTAAATGAGTTGAGTGACTGCCAAGGAGACGGTTTACATGGCTAGTGTTTAATAATTGTCCCATCAAATGAGAAAATCCAGATAATTGGCCGCTCCATTTGGATTACGGTATACAGGATTACTTAATCTGTGACGCAGCACAATTACAAGACAGTGCACAACCTGCGTCGCAGGCAGTCGACGACAAACACTGCCAAGGTAAGCAACCGGTCACCGCAGTATTTAGGAAATATTTTGAAGCTCATAGACGTATAGTCCGTCACAACTGCTTGACGAACGTTACAAGTGGCTCATTAACATTAAACAACCTGGTGAAATTAGCCGGCTGGAGTTGGGTTGACGCATGCCCGTGCTAGCTTGTTTTTAGCAGGATACGCTAATTTATAGTTATGTGGATTGGAATTTAACGTTAACGTTGTAAACGTTAGAAATACAGCGGCAACGCTAAAACTCAAGTTAACGCCATTTATTATTGTGTAACTTTGATTTTAGAGTATCATTGTGACAATGTCGCGCGCTGACAGCCGGCTAACGGTGTGTGATATCAGTCTTTGCTAACGTTAGCTTGGCACATCATCGTGCCAGTGTTAACGTTACCTACTGTTAGCTTGATATACCGATTAATTTCCAGTGTTAACATGACTTCTTTCTCTGCAACATTACTTGTAAACTGCACCCGCATCAGTACCGTTACACGTTAACGTTACACGTTATTTTTTAACGAATTCGTCGCGTCCTTTATAGGTTATAAACAAACTAACGGTAGCTAACACTGCCTCTGTTTTTGTTTTGGTAGTCATATAGAGGCTCACGGTTCGCCGGTATTTACGTTAAAAACATAAGCTTTGAATATATTAAAGCCTTGTCCACGCTTGAAAAAGTGTGTCAGCCGTTGCTGAACCTTACACGTGATGTTGCCTGCCTCTCTTCCAGCATGCTGCGCTTGCCTGTTGTGAGCCGGAGCCTCTTTCCAGCAGCAATTGCCAAAGGAGGTGCGGCTGCAACCAACAATGGTAACAATATGCCACTTCATTGACTGGTTAAATGAGCATGCCTTCCTTACGCACAATACGTGTCTTGTATTTATCAGAATTTTCATTCTGTTCGCTGTTTGTGTGCAAGAACCACCAACCTTTCCACTCAGTTCCACTGATGGATTAAAGACAGGATTACAGATTTGCCAGCTACCACGTTTGGTGCCGGGCTGGTGCTGGCTCTATTAAGCCAGGCAATAGTAGTCAGTGCTAGTTTCTTAAAGCTGGCAATGTACTGTAACATAATGTGATAGAAATGATGAATTATTTAGCTGTTTTCTTCATATAAAAGTAGCAGTCCTTGGATGAAAAAAAAGTGAAGATTTAGATTGAAGTGTTTCCTTTCTGTGCTTCAAGTTCGTACTGCAGCAACAGCCACAGCAGCCGCTCCTAACCTCCTGGAGGTGTTTGTGGATGGGAAGCCTGTCATGGTGGAGCCAGGAACCACTGTGTTGCAGGTAACAGCTTAAATTAATGCATACAGCTACATAAGGGTTGAGTCATTGTAAACTGAAACGTGTGACTCAATTTTGTCACAGGCATGTGAGAAAGTAGGAATACAGATTCCTCGGTTCTGCTACCATGAGCGCCTGTCAGTTGCTGGAAACTGTCGCATGTGTCTTGTGGAGATTGAGAAGGTTCCCAAGGTATGCACAAACATGTTCAGTGTTTTTTTTGTTTGTTTTTTTTTTTCAACTTTATGTTTATTGAGCATTTTGAAACGCAGGTACCTACATTCTGGATGTTACAATATTTCTTTTAAATAGTGTTAAATCCAGTTATCTCATTATCCTTACTATGTCCTCACATTTTGTTGCAGCATTACATTCACACAAACATATCTGCCTACTTACACCCTTACACATAACCACATCATCTTTTACCCGCAATGCTTTTGCCCTCCATCAGCCCAACAGATATGTGGAACAGTACCAACCAGAAATAGTATGTTGCATTGTTGTTGTTGGTTCAGTGTTTTGTTTTATTTAGGTTTGAGCAAGTTGTGCAAATTCAAAATAATAATTGTTAATTTTTAAATTTCTTTTATAGCCAGTGGCAGCTTGTGCTATGCCAGTGATGAAGGGCTGGAACATTTTGACCGACTCTGACAAAACAAGAAAGGCCAGGTGGGATCAAATTCACAATATATTTTAGGCTTTTTGTTCTCTGATTGCTTTGTAATTACACACAAATTTTAACTGAGTTGATATGATCCCCCATATTTCTCCCAAGCAAAACAAACAAACAAAAAATATAATTCAAAACAGTTGTTTACTTTTCCAACAGAGAGGGTGTGATGGAGTTCCTACTGGCTAATCACCCGTTAGATTGTCCAATTTGTGATCAGGGGGGAGAATGTGATCTTCAGGTAAAGATAATCATCACTTGTGTAGATGTGTCCTTCATAGACTTCAGTTATAGTCATGCACACATTCCTCAATTACTGCTGGCATTAAAGAAGGCACTACTGAATCCAATTTTGTTTAAAGGACCAGTCCATGCAGTTTGGCAGCGACAGGAGCCGCTTCACTGAGAGTAAAAGAGCCGTGGAGGACAAGAACATTGGCCCTCTCATCAAAACCATCATGACTCGCTGCATCCAGTGCACTCGCTGTGTGCGGTGAGTCTTACATAATATCTAGAGTGACTTGAATGTAAATATAGAATATGACAATAAATATATACCTTTTTTCACCTTACAGTTTTGCCAGTGAGATTGCAGGGGTGGAGGACCTGGGCACCACTGGCCGAGGCAATGACTTGCAGATCGGGACCTATGTGGAGAAGATGTTCATGTCGGAGCTATCTGGCAATGTTATTGATATATGCCCAGTGGGGGCCCTGACCTCGAAACCATATGCATTCACTGCTCGCCCGTGGGAGACCAGGTTTTGGATTGTGCTCTACATTTTAATTAACTTGCTCAGTGTGAAAGATTAGTTTTCACACTCGTACTCTCTGTGATACCCTGCAGGAAGACTGAATCCATTGATGTCCTGGATGCTGTGGGTAGTAACATCATCGTGTCCACTCGTGGTGGTGAGGTGATGAGAATCCTGCCTCGTCTAAATGAGGAGATTAATGAGGAGTGGATTTCAGACAAAACCAGGTTCCTTTCTTAGTACACAAAGTTTTTCTTTATAAATAGAAATGTATGTATGATGTTTGCGTCATTGCTAAACTTTTTTTTTCTTCCATCCTGACAGGTTTGCCTATGACGGACTTAAGAGACAGAGGCTTACTCAGCCAATGGTGAAAAATGAGTCCGGGCAGTTGCTTGCCACAACCTGGGAAGATGTGCTGACTCGAGTTGCTGGAGCAGTATGTATTCTTTATGAGGAAATGACCTTTTGTAAGAGTGTATGATAATTTGCAGCTTTTAATTTCCTACAGTAGACTGTCCAAAGCTCTGTCCATAGCATCTGTTTTATGTGACAGTTGCAAGGAGTTGAAGGAAACGATGTTGCTGCCATTGTTGGAGGCTTGGTGGATGCAGAGGCTCTCATTGTGCTGAAAGACTTGCTGAATCGTCTCAACAGTGACAACCTGTGTACTGAGGAGGTGTTTCCAATGACTGGGGCTGGGTAAGACCCTAGAAAGAACAAAACTAGAGAAAAGACAAAGCCAGTGGAACTAGCGCTGATGATAAGTGTCTGTTTTAACCTTGGCTTCTTTAGATCTGATCTGCGTTCAAACTATCTCCTGAACACTGGGATTGCTGGCATTGAAGAAGCTGACCTGCTGCTTCTGGTTGGCACAAACCCTCGCTATGAGGCTCCTCTGGTTAATGCACGAATCAGGAAAAGGTAAGTCAGATAGTGTAAATCCAGTATCTCTGGTTGGTCAACGATGTCAAACTACTAAAGTCTGAGTTATGTTACACAAAAATTGATTTTCTTTACTAAAATTTTGGTTCCTCTTATTCAGCTGGCTTCACAATGAGTTGCAAGTGGCTCTTTTGGGAAAGGAAGTGGATCTAAGTTATACCTATGACCATCTTGGAGAGTCTGCCGAAGTTCTTCAAGAAATTGCATCAGGAACTCACCCGTTTTCCCAGGTAACACTCTCTGTAATACAGTAAATGTTGTAAATGACCTTGACTGTCTTTTCCTAACATTGTGTATTTAATGTCCTCCTTCAGGTCTTGGCTAAAGCAAAGCATCCTGTTGTTGTGGTTGGAAGCAGTTGCCTGCAGAGAGAGGACGGAACTGCAATAATGGCTGCTGTGTCAACCATTGCTCAGAACGCTCGCATCAGCAGTGGTGTGGAGGAAACCTGGAAGGTTCTCAATGTGCTTCACAGGTCATTGTCTTGGAAATGAGAGGGGAGGATTTCAGTAGCAGGAAATGTTCAGGATGAACTTTATCTGTAATATGTTGACTGTTTTCTCTGTGTTTCCAGGGTTGCAAGTCAAGTGGCTGCACTTGATCTTGGGTACAAGCCAGGAGTCGATGCAATCAGGAAGAACCCACCCAAAATTCTGTTCTTACTTGGAGCTGATGCTGGCTGCATCACTCGTCAAGACCTCCCTAAAGATAGCTTCATAATTTATCAAGGTCAGCTGTTTGACTGCATAGCAGCAGAAGCTCTTTCATTAGGATTTATTTATGCATGGCATCTGAGAGAGGCAGCAGCCTGGTAAACCAGACCCATAATTCACTTCACGAATAAATTCACTTCATGAAAAGGGTCAGGCCCCGCTCCACTGGGGATTCTTTGCAGAATTTGAATCCCAGTAGGCCTGATATGAGGTTAAGTGTAAAACTATTAGAGCAGCCTTAAACCAATCGGCATTAACGTGACTGTGTGATGTATGCTGTCGTCCCGGCTGTTCAGTGAAACAGACATACAAGTGGGAAGTTGAATGTCTGATCTATTCAATAATCACATAAATGCCCTTATGTTGTGTTGTGTTTGAGATTCTGAGAAACATCACAAAAAGAGACAGGTAAACTTATTTATTTATTTTTAATAAAAACACATTATAACCGAGTAGATGCAGCTACAGGCCACAGCTAACCCCTAACACCGGTAGCCCCGGCCTCTTGCTCCCCTGAGACAGCAGCTCAAACATTAGTAACGTTATCCTGCAGACTCAGACAAGATGAGTGGCGGCTAACGTTATTTTTCCACAAGTTGTAAAATAATCACCTAGATATTGTTATTCTGTTGTGATATTGGCTATTTTTGTCAGTTTTAGTGCTTTTTTTATGATGTTTTTGAACGTGGTGTGTTGTACCTGTGGAGTCGCATGCCCGCATTGCACAGATTGCTGGAAACACGCCTACTAAAGGCTTCTATTCTTCCCTACATGTAGTAATCACAAACAAGCAGTGCGTTTCATGTCCCCAGGGTTGTTGTCCGTCTGTTCGAAACATTACATGTATTTAATATTCTATAGTTTTTCACTAACGAGGGTTTTTTTGTAGGCTGGTTTACCAAAGCTGTAGGCCTAAGCCATGACTGAACTACTGTTAACAGGCGTTTGACTTCTACGTCATCAAAGTTAACCGCTAGTTGCTGATTGGTCCGGTCAAAAATTTATCTCTGCAATTCTAAAGACAGGTCTTGTTACCAGACTGATTCTCAATGAAAACAGAGCTGAGTGGAAGGACGGCGGAGCCAGGCTGCAGAGGCAGTGCAATTCTGACAAAAAATCATTTTACATGTGCACAGTAAAAAAACCTATGCATGTGGAGGATGACTGACTAGCTTGATGAGCAGCTACATACATATCTAATCCCAGTTTAACACCTATCAGAGATTTTGTACCCAGGTGTTCTGCTCTACATCACCATCATCAAATATCAAAAGAGGAAATGACTTTTGTAGAGACTTGCAGAATCTATGTCAAGAAGCGTTATTCTTTGCTAAATTTCACTGCTGTGCCATGACTGCCCAGGTCACCATGGTGATGTCGGCGCACCAATGGCTGATATCATACTTCCTGGAGCTGCCTACACTGAGAAATGTGGCACCTATGTGAACACTGAAGGCCGTGCCCAGCAGACCAAAGTGGCTGTGACTGCTCCAGGCATGGCTAGAGAGGACTGGAGGATCATAAGAGCCATTTCTGAGGTGAACTACAATGAAAGATAATTGTGTTACATGACAAATTAATAATAAATATCAATCGATAACTAAAATGAAGGAAAAAGAAGCTAAATGCTTTGTGTTATTCCTATGCCATTTCAAGCTTGCTGGAGTGACTCTGCCATACGACACCCTTGAAGAAGTGCGTGATAGACTGGCAGAGGTTTCCCCAAATTTGGTGCGATATGATGATGTTGAGGAGGCCAACTACTTTAAGCAGGCTAATGAACTGACTAAGGTCAGCTGTTATCTTCATCAGCATCTGCTCATTTGATTACAGTTGATTGCTATTTAAATTTCCCTTTAGTACCCTCCATGATCATTTTGGTATCCGGCTTATCTCTTTCAGGCAGTGAACCAGGCTGTCCTTCCTGAACCTTTAGTTCCTCCACAGCTCACTGTGAAAGACTTCTACATGACAGGTGAGTCACTGGTATCCTCAGCACTAGTCTAAAAGTTACTTTAATTCTAAAACCATGCAGGAAACACAGCACTGTTTAATATCAGGTCCCTCATTTCAGTATAACAGTAGTTAATTAATTTTATCAAGAAATACCAACATTGTAAAACTAATACTAATGGAGCACACTTAAGTTTCTATAGCTGATTTTAAATGGCAGTCTGCCCTTTTTTGCCCTTATCAACTTCTGTTACATTAGCTGTTTCTCTTTGCAGATGCAGTAAATCCAAATTACTACTCTTGCAAAGCTGTGACATCATTGCTGTATAAAGTCATTATTTATGGTGTCCTGTTTACATGCCAGATGTCAGAGGAGGAATTCTTTCAATAACAAAACTAAATGCAGCTGTCCAAGTTAAGCAAACACTTGACAAAAATTTAGGGGCTTTACTGCAGTGTTCTCCATTGAAAAAAAGTGTTTTGGTACTTCTGCAGCTGTTAAGAAGACAGTCCACTTGTATCAATCTGAATAAATTTTTTTATTGCCTGAAAATAACTTAACATGGTGTTAGGTGAGCACATGTAGATGAGACTGTATATACTATGAAATGCCAAGTGGTTGGCTGGTTAGTTGGTTGGTTAGTTTAAATAACATTAAGTCATACAGTCACAATAGCAGTCCAAATAAATTTTCAATTCTCAAATAAGATAAATATTATATACATAATTCTTCATAGTATCAAAATTGGTTCAGTTACTTATTGTGAGCAGTTACTTATCTTCTGTTACTTATTGTGTAATTGGCGAGAACAGAAATAAATTTAAATTTTTTTTTATTCTCAGAGCACAGCTGAAAAGATTAAAAACTCATATCTACGTTGGGCTCAAGGGGCCAATAAAGTCAAGAGTTGATTTCTTTGACAGTATTCAGGGGGTCCAAAACCCCCTAAATAGTTGAAGTAATGAAACGATGAAATAATTAAATCACAGAAAGGCTTTTTCTGTATGTAAAAAAAAAAATACATTAAAAGGGCAGAAAACATTTTTCAGAATGCATTTCTAGCAGCAACTGCAAAATCGATACGGAGGCCAAAAAAGAGCCATAAGAATTGTACACAAAGCTAATTATAACCAACAAACCAACTCTTTATCAAACTGAAAGCACTAAAATTCAAAGATCTGGCTGACTTTAAAACTGCTAAAATCATGTACAGAGTATTAATTCATTAATTACCCAACAGTATCCAGGGGTTGCTTCAGTTAAGGGAAGGTAAACATAACCTGAGAGAATTAGGTATGTTTTACAAAAACTTAGTAAGCACAAATGCAAAATATCATAGTGTCACAATCAAAGGAGTCAACATATGGAATAATAGCAGTGATGAAATGAAAATGTGAAACAATAAGCAAATTTAGAAGACTGTTAGATGAAATGGAATTGTAATGTTTTACCGGTGTGAAGCCGGTTTGAGTTGTTCTCGAGTTTTTTTGAAGGTTAGGTCTGCACCTGCATTTGAATGCCTTGTTCTTATTTTGTTTTAATTATTATCTTTGTTCCCAGAGACTATACAGTCAGTGATGGTAGATGTTTGAGTTTTAATTTAATCACATAAATTGCCAAAATATTAAACTAGAAAAAGAGGGGAAGGGCTTAGACAAGCTCCTTGATTTTTGCCTGCTCCTTCTCAAACTGCCAAGATTTTGATATAAATACTTGCTGGTGATTTTGTTTGTTGCTTTTGTGAGTATGCACCTCAATTTTATTTTTATTTATTTTTTGGTTTTTTTTATGTTAAAAATAAAATAAAATAAATTAATTATGCAATATGCTGGCCTAAAATTCCATCACATGCACCTCAATTTTATTTTTATTTGTTTTGTTTTTATGTGTTAAAAATAAACCAAACTGAATTAATTATGCAATATGCTGGCCTAAAATTCCATCACATGCCCACATAATTCTTCCAATGACATTAATCAGTGAAGTATTTTTGCATCAATTTTCTGATTAAATAACATTTTTGTATCAGCTGGTAGCTTCCTGCCTTTAGAACAGTACAGTTTTCTTTGCCTCACTGCCTCTGAAAGTTGATTTTATAAATTTATAGATTATCTGCTGATTTTTTTTCCCCTAGCATGCAATTTTTAATCACAATACATTTTACAGCCAAAATAGCAGATTTTAATTTGTAGCACTTCTTCTAGATATTATAGGTAATTTAAACAAACTGTTCCTAAGTTTAACTAGTCTTACTAGTCTATTTTCTCATGTCTTTTTTTGTTTTTTGAAAGAAATTTAGCTAAATCTGAAAAACAAAAATGAAATGCCATACTGTATTAAATCTTGTCATTGTGCTATGTTTTACAATGTTTTCTACCGGTGTTTCAAATCTAAAGATTTGCAAAGTCATTACTTTTTTTCAGTAAGACCTATTATGTTGATATCTGGTCTTCACAGGAGATTATGCAGGAAGAGTTTATCTCTGCTCTCAATCTTCATCCACAGATCCGATAAGCAGAGCCTCCCAGACGATGGCAAAGTGTGTGAAGGCAGTCAAAGAGGGAGCACAAGCTGTGGACGAGCCAGCCATATGCTGAAGCCCAGTGGATAGCCATCCAGTCCTTGAAAAAAATTATACGCACAACTCCGCTATTTGCACATTCCTAGAAACGTATTTATTTGCACTTGTGTTTTACTGTAGTATATGTGTCACTCAAGTAACTGCCTCATCATCTGTACACGTTATGAAAGATAAATGCTTTAATAACCTGCATTAATGTATGTGCTTCTCAGCAGATTGAAAATGTAAGCTTAGGTTTACCAAATCTCCTGATAGCACCCCTTTTGTTTGCACTTGTTAAGACATTCTCATTTTAGCACATGACCAAAGGTTTAAAATTCCTATCCTTAAGAGTAACATTACCAGCATTTCAACATGTGTTAAGATTATATTTTCCTAAAAGTATATGAAGTTTATAGTATTACAAGTTTAGTCAATTGTCTGTGAAATATTTTCAAAACCAATTTTTTTGTAGGAAGCCTGATGATAATTTTTGCAAATCCCTTTAGTTTGTGCTTGTATTAAAAAATAAGTGTCAAAATATGTGCAGTGCCATGCATGGTACTCTTTTTATTTTTACATTTTTTTCGGTGGTATCGGTCAACTTTTCTAGTCTGGAGCTCTTGTATCTGCTTGGCACGTGGTCCATCATCAGTGAACAGCCGGCAACAGTGTGACAGCAGAGCTGGTAACTCATTTATATGGAAGACGATAGCCGTGGTCCAGGTGGATTTACACTGTAACACTTTGCTGGACCTCTCAGTCAATACGCCTTATCCCAGCGGTTTTAAATGTGAAAAATGTCAAGCGCACTCTCCTTTACACAAATTGTAATTTCTTTGATCAAGAGATTAACATGACACTTGTGCTTTGTAGATGATTTTTAACAAAGTTGAATTTCCAATATGGTAGGAGAGGTTGTTGTTGTTGAGCGGATTGTTGTCATGTCCCCGCAGTGCCTGTAGTGGTGCTGTGAGGAGTCTGTTGTGGATCCAACAAAAATCCTCAGCAGCCTACCTACTGCTTGTAATTTGCTCTGGATAGTCTATATTTACATGTATCCTTATTTCAAGATATACCGAGCTCGATGAAGATCGCCGTTACTACCCTATCTCGAATATCGATGCACAAATAGCCTAGCTGAATCTAATAGACATTTCGGCCGTCTATCTGGAGCGAATACCTTACACAGCCCATACCAATTCAAGGTAAGCGAAATCCTATACAGCCTCGGTCTCGATTTCTGCGTTCACCGCTCTGCACGGGCCACAGTTTGTCAGATGCTCGACTCGAGGTCGGTGTGCCACTGAAGCTAAGGGGCCTCCGATTAATGGTATTTATTTTAAAACTTGTGAACTGACCAAGTGACTTGGTCCCTTAAATATGTGTGGACATTCGTACAGTGTTGATAATTTTAAACCTCGTAGCTTGCTAAATTCATATTATGTAACGTTAGCGGCTGTAATTCCTATCGATTATTGCGGAGGCCCTCTGGTACAGGCCTTAAGCCTCGTATGTGGACCCTTTGTTTGAAAGTATTTGGCTATTAATATATCATGTTTATTAACCCTCAAATCCCACAACTAGACTGAATGAATTGTTGTCTGTATGGTGTGAGTACGTTTGTATTATTCTAACTAAAACTAAACATAAAGTAGACCTTTGTAGTATTACGATTTGCTGATGTTTCCGTTTCCTGGTTAGCTACCGCCTACTAATTTGTGTTTTTAGCTTTGGTAGCTTGTCAGCTAACTAGCAAATTTGACTTTTCGTGTCTGTTCAATGTTGATAGTATGTATTTTGGCAAGAAGATTGATAATGCTGGGTTTTATAGATTTAGATGCGGGTGTAATTTCCACGTAGATACTTTCAAATTCAAAAACAAGTTTCATGTCTGTCCAGCTAATGTTGGCATGCTAAGCTAACTCCCTCTGCTGTAATAGCAGTAACGCTAGCTAACATCAGTTACCGTTTGCTGCCCATCCGGTTCTCCGTATTTACATAAAATGATCAGCGTTAACCCAGTCCGATGTAAATGACACATAGACAACCTGTCCTCATGTATGCAACGTGTTTGTACCTTAGTTGTCATCACCGTATCGCTCTCAAAAACAACTTGAAATCACAAGTTAAATGTAGCAGCGAAGCCCTTACTCAAGTTGGCCAGCTAATGCTCCAAGAAACGTTACATTGTACTCTGAAATACCTGTAGCATCGCAGTGAACGTGTGATTATTAGGAAGTGTTTGCTCCTATAAAGCAGCGTTCGTGTTGAAACAAGCAATGTGACTTTTTGTGTTTTGAGTGTTGATACAGTCTTGCAACGATGCCTTCACACCAGCAAGTGACTGTTTCCTAGCTTGTAACTTTAGTCATGCAATAGTCGACTTACCACAGTCATTTTATCTTTTAAGTGCTAGCTTGTAGGATAATTGAACGTTGAATGAAAATACCTTTGCTATGTTGCTCGCTGGTTTCTCATTGAGAGATTTCGAGACTGAAAATGAGAGGGTGTGAAAGCAACGTCTCAGTTGTCAAAACGATGTTTGTCCAGACCATAAAGTTCTCAAATTAATATTTAGATTTTCATGTAATAGCTATGTATTTATTAGTTACTGTTTACACTCTTCTAGTAGTTTAATAAAAAACCACTGTTGTCCCGATGCCGTTTCTATTTAACATGACGTTATAAGTAATTACACAGCAAAATTAAACTGTTGCCAAGTTATTCATTTTCATTAAATACCAGTAATAGCTGGGTAGCAGTCACCTGTTGCAGAAGTGACTATTTCCCAGCTTCATAAACTTGTATATGCATGCATGGCTACCTCCTCATTGGGCTATAATTCATGTTTTTTTAATCCCATCAGCTGATGTTGTCAAGGACAAGAGTCACGTGATGTATGAAGGCAAACACATACACTTCTCAGAGGTGGACAATAAGCCGTTGTGCTCGTACAGCCCAAAGCTCTGCAAGCAGCGCAGACTAAATGGCTATGCTTTCTGTATCCGGCACGTATTGGAGGATAAGACAGCTCCCTTCAAGCAATGTGAATATGTGGCCAAGTACAACAGCCAGCGATGTACCAACCCCATCCCCAAGTCTGAGGACCGCAGGTGTGTGTGTTTGTGTGCACTGTGACATACTCCATTATGCCATGAAGAAAACATGTTACAGATTTGTAGAGTAAGCTAATGATGTGTTCTTGTCTCCCAGATACTGTAACAGCCACCTGCAGGTTCTGGGGTTTATTCCCAAGAAGGAACGGAAAAAGAAGCATGATGCTTTGGAGGAAATGCGCTCACGGGCTCACCTGGAGTCAGTGGCTCTCAAAATAACTGTGCCCTCTCTAGCTCTGAAAGCTTCCAATGGTCTAGATGAACTTCCACCATCTCCCCCCTGTACACGCCTGTTACCCCTCCCTGATGGGGAACTCCTCGACCCTTTTGCCTTTTATGAGGATGACACAGATGGGGAGGAGGTGGGCACTCCTCGAAAGGGCAACGCCATCAAGAAGAAACTACAGAGTCGCCTTGTGCTCAACCAGAAACTCTGCCATGACACGGATCTCTTCCAGCCACCTTCTGAGCACTTTAGCCCCTCCCCTGTCCCCCATGTCCACCCCTCTTCACCGCTCAACACTCATCTCCCACGGCAGCAGTCAGGTCTTCTTCAGCCGCCCCGGCACTCGAGTGTAACATCTTTCATCTTCCCCGGACAGCAGCAGGGTTTATTATGCAATCCACAACCACCTCAGACGGTCAACTTTCTGCCTCCAGGGATGCCCGCTAATGCAGCACCCAGTCCCGTGCAACCTTCTGGGCCATCACTCAGCAGGAAAATGCCTTTCACTGCTACTCACTTGCCTGTCAGTTGCAAGGACAGTGGCAGTAACAATCAGCGGCATGTGGTTGTCATGCGTCCCGCTGCCTTCTCACCTTCTGCCAGCTGCTTGGCAAGGTTGCAACATCTGGTGCAGCTCTGTGCCAAGAGACACCGGGAGTATGGAGACCTCTTTCCGCATCTAGGTGCTTAAATTAAATGCATTTACCACCAGTTTATTAAACACAGTGTAGTTTGCTTATTCATGAGCAGTTTTTACTTCGATAAAATTTATCAGTTTAGCTTTGAGCCTAATGAGATAGATGAGCTAACCTAACAACTTTTCTGGCAGGATTGGACTGGTCAGAAGACAGCGCTGATGATGATGATGATAATGATGATGAAGAGGAGGCAGAGACATTTACTCCGTTCCAGAGCTCTTGGAGACCACAGAATGGGTCGGTATCCTAAGACTTGAAGCCCACTGTATTGCATTTTGTTGTGACATATTCTCGTGTTCACTGGTTAATTGCTTCCTAAACAGGCTGGAAGACGACAGTGGTTCCTCACGGAGAACGCGGCTACTTAGACTTTGCTCGTACCTCCAGGAGAAATACAAGCACATGTGCAGGCAGGAGAGGGCGAGTATCCGCCAAAAGAGATACCGCTATGCCTTTCGCAAAGCCTTGCTGCACGCTGCCAGTAACAACCCCGACTGTGCTGGGCAGCTGATACAGGAGTTACATGGTGCCTCTCGAAGCTCCTCAAGGTACTCTAAATCATTGTTGTTTGTCCCTCTGGACTATCATGGTTAAATCAGTCACAAACCTTCCATCACTGACCTGTAAATGTAAAAATTTAATGTATGTGATTTCTAAAATAGGTAAGTTTTCATTCATTGTTCTGTATCAGTTCAACCTGCATAGTGTAAGCAGTGCCAAGATCAAAAAGTGGTTGCTGGTATATCATTGGTGGTTCAGTGGCATATGCCGGGTGCTGGAGTGGCATTCTGATCCCAGCAGCTTAGACTGGCACACACAGTTTCCTAGTGCCAAAAAGAATTGCATGAAATTAAAATAATATTCTTTATTGACAACATGAGTTCAACATGGCGATAAAAACCTGTTCAGGTATGTGCATGCCCATGTTTGGTGCCTCAGAGATGACAGTTAAGTATTTTTATAGCCTAAAACCCTTGTTACATCGCTCAGAAAACTCATAGAAGAGCTAATTTCAGTTAACAAGCTAAATCTTAGTCTGGCCACCGTAGCAATCTGACTGATAAAGAATCTCACACTGACCTCCATGGTGACTTAGTGGTCGGTAATTGATGTCACAGTGAAACTGTATCATTTGCATACATACATTCCAATGTATGTGGCAGTCATAAATAATGTACCATTGAAAAACTTTGAATGCTACGATGATGGCAAAAGGTTACCCAGTCAAAGTTAGCGTTAATGTAGGAATGCACAATGGTGCAATGGAATGCAATGGTTTGTAGATACAATGTGAGATTCTTTATTGATTAGTCAGACTGCTATGGTGGCTAGGCTAAGATTTAGCGTGTTAGCTGAAATTAGCTCTACTACGAGTTTACTGAGTACAAATTATATATTCGTTTTATACATAATTCTAAAATGATCAACTTCTTGGTTTATATTGCCATATGAACGTACATTGTATACAAAGAATATTATTTTTTATTTTGTTATTTTTTTTGGCAGAAGGAAATGGTGTGTGTCGGTCTAATGCAAGTGGCATACCACTGCAGGGACTGGTAATGTTACATCCAGAGACCAGCATATGCCACTGAACCACTAACATAATACAAACAGCCACTTTTCAATCTCGCTGTTACTCCAAAGTGACACTTTTATGACTTGTCTGTCGGTCTTATTATTAAATTGCCATCTCCTAGTTTGAAAGGTTGAGTGTCAATGTTTGCTTAGTGCTGGTCGGTACATCTTTTGCAGAGCGACTCCAGTGAGGCAGCAGAACACAGATACAGGGACCTGCACTGGCAGCACAAAGGGCCAGGCCTGCAACAACAGAGCTCTGCCCTTCACTCAACACTGCTTTCAGCGTATCCTTTCCACCACATCACTGGTTCAACAGCTGGTCGCCACAAGTGCGGATAAACAGCTGTGATTTTGTTTTCTAACCCAGTTTGGTCAATTTTAATTGTACATGTTTTTTAAAAATCAAACACGATGATGTGCAATTTCCCTTTGTGATGGAGTATAATGATCACATGCCCCCTCTTTCTATTGTACGGTGTTTTTTCCTTTATTGTCCTCTGTAGACATTCTGTTGAATCGATCCCAGCAGCTCTTTGCTAGTTGCACAGCCAAATTTGCAGATGGTCAGCAGTGCTCCATCCCTGTGTTTGACATCACGCACCAGACACCACTCTGTGAAGAGCATGCCAAAAAAATGGTGAGTTCAGTATTGACAGAAAAATCCAACACTTTGGGAAATGTGTTTTTTGTTTTGCAGTTAAACGAGAATGTTATGTATGCATGATAGTTATGTCCTGGATTAACTTAGCACAAAGACTGGAGACAGATAAACAGCTGGCCAGGCTATGCCCAAGGGTAACAAAATCCACCAGCCTGCACCTTTGACGCTCACTAATTTACAAGTTGTGGATGTTAATTAGCAGTTAGTGGTCCCAATCAAGAAATACTCTGGCACATAACCCCTTGTAAAATTCTGAGTTGTTTTTGTATTTTGTATGGTAATGCGTTAAGTAAATAAGCATTATGGGTGCTGGTGGGTGGATTTTGAGACCTTTGGACTAAGCAAAGCTATCTTTTTTCAGTTTTTGTGCTGAGCTAAGTTGGGCAGCTGCCAGTTAGCCAGTAGCCTCATATTTAGTATGCATCATCATCACTGACATCATCTATCTCCTGGCAAGACAGCAAACTAAGCTGCTTTGTTTGATGTCACATGGGCTAATGTTTTGATGACTCAGAGCTATTTCATACCTTCTACACAGGATAACTTCCTGCGAGGGGATGGTAACCGACGGGTGCAACACCAGCAGCAGCAACAGCGAAAGCCACGTAAAAAGACCAAACCCCCGGCACTCACCAAAAAACACAAGAAGAAAAGGAGGAGAGGGCCGCGGAGGCCTCAGAAACCCATCCCCCCAGCGTTACCACAGGGGAACCTGGGAATGCCTTCTACAAGCCTAACAATACCCTCGCAGGCCAGCATCAGGTTTGTTTCACCCTTCGGACTTTAAAATTTAATGTGCAGCAGATTCTGTGTCAGGGAGAATACTCTGATGTCTCACACCTTTAAACTGCTCCCTCATTACGTACAGCAGCATGTTGCATTTCTTCTCTAAGCATTTTTATTTTAAAATCTTACCTTGGTGGCACTAGCCCCTCAACTCCAGACCTGAGTGCCGAGGAGCTTCCAGACGATATCACCAATGAAATGGCAGACATTCCAAATGACCTTGAACTAAACCAGGAGGATTTCTCCGATGTGTTACCCAGACTACCTGACGACCTGCAGGACTTTGACTTATTTGAAGGTTTGGAGACAGATCTTGTGCACCACTAAATGTTTCATGAGTACACTAACAAAGATTTTTTTAACTGTTAATTGTTGATTATATGTGTGTGTGTGTGTATGTGCAGGAAAAAATGGAGAGTTATTGCCCACTACAGAGGAGGCTGAGGAGCTGGTGCGTGCGCTGCAGGCTATGGGGTCCTACCCAGACTCTTTGGTGTGCCTGACCTCCATCGGAGACCTGGCCCCCTCTGAAGGAGTGGACCACCGAGCCATGACTGTGTTCCCTGGTCCAGTCCAGCCGGGGGGCATGGGAGACCTGCTCAACAGTCGCATCCCTGCGGAGAACTTCACCAGCCTCGAGCTGGAGGACAATCTACTGCAGTCCACCGGGGGTCACTTTGCCCCCTCATCACCATCTCAGCCCGCTAGCCAGCCCCCGACATCGTGTTCCAACCTCACGTCATCTTCTTCTACAGTAGCCCCCACCACCACCTCCCTGCTCACTCAGACCTCCATAACAGAGCGAACGTTTTCTCGGACACACACGTCTCATGTCCTGGCCAAGTCAGATGCGCCCACATCATCTCCCCAAGGCAGCCACTACAGTAGTGAGCATGTGCCATCCCCGTACAGTGACCACATATCTTCTCCCCATGCTAGCTCCTTCCAGACAGACTCCCCTTTGCTGCTGGAAGTCCCTCTCAGTGGGGTACCAGGACCTCCACGCTCATCATGGAACAATCTCCCTCTCCCCCTCACAGACCCCACGCAATTTGGCAATCTCATAGGATCAGAAAGTCATCTCATATCCACCTCCCTGTCCACTCCCCCAGCCACCACCCACTCTGTGACGCTGCAGCCCATGGCTGCACTCTCAGCGATGCCTCAGAGTGGCTTGACAGGTTTAACGACCCCCCCTGCTCCCTCGTCCTCTCTCCCGTCCTCTTCTCATGATCTTCTGACCTCCACACAGCCCAAGCAACAGCTCCCTCAGTTCAGTGCGGCCTTCGGCCATCAATTGGCCTCTCACAGTGGCATCCCGAAAGACGTGCAGCCCAGCCACAGCTCCACAGCGCCCCCCGCTGGCTTTTCTATAGTTAGTGCCACCGCTGCAAGTGCCAACAGCGCCAAACCACCCTTCATGCAAAGTAAATGAGAGTAGGCGGCCTGCAGCGGCTGCATGATGGTCTGTGGACTCACAGTCACTTACAATTCAGTTAACTGGCTTTCAATTGACCACCCCTCTGCATCTGCTACATGTGTGCAATGTGGTAATAGTGCACTATTTGACAGAGAATTTGCACAACCTCAGATCTCCTTCACTATTTTCTATTTTCATTTTTATTCTGCAGCCAGATGGTCTTTCTCGGATTGTAAGTCAGTGTGAGTCCACTAGTTTTGATGCCTTGTGGTTTCATCAGTGGGGAGGGGGTGGGGGGGCAAACAGTCCGATTTTGTGATGAAATAAACGGGTGAAAATAGGCAGAAGGACCTTTAGCAGAGATTAGGTGTCACAATGCTCAGAATAGCCTCAATCAGTGGTTGCTTTGTTTGCTTTGCCAGTTCAAGTCCTGTCTTTAAACGATCAAGTGTAACCTGCCTTGCTCAGATGGCCATTGCATTTTTTTTTTATTTTTCCACCTGTTTCATACACTGCTTGTGTCACCCTCTGAAGAGTACAGGTTGTGATATTTGTGACCCATTATATTTCAAGCTATTTAACTGTTATCATGATATAGAATCTTACTGAGTCAGATTTCACTGTCATACGAATTTACCAAAATACTTTTAAACAGCTGTTTTTATATTGTGTATAATGTATATGTGCTCATTTATCGGTTTTCTCAGACGTCAAAATCTCTGACCTCACCATTGGTCTAGTAGACACTTGAAGCTAAATATAGTTTCTTAAAGCAATAAACACATTAACATACTCTAGCATCGTAAGGTATTTTATTGGTCTCATCACATGTAGCTTCACTTGCTGAATCCAGGCTTGATCAGGAAAATATTTCGGCCTCTGTAACTGTTGTAAACTTTTCTTCTTTTACAGCAGGTCCCCTCAGAACTAGAGACCAGTGATCAGGTCGGCCTGACAACTTCTCTCGGGTCACACTGAGTGGATTTGTAATGTTCTCAGTAAATGAGTTTCAGTGTTAATGGTAGGGGCGATGATGGTGTAATCCAGGGACTTTAAGTGTCTACTGTCAAAGGTGCTCAGTGGTCCACAAATAATGGTCATTGATGACTTTCATGTATCATAAAAGGCAAATTCAGTTTCAGAGCTCCCAAGGAAACCCACTATTTAACTACCCAGAGATGGCATAGGTAATGATTAAATGGTATGAGGGTTAAGAAAAGTCTGAGGTTAAGAAAAATCTGTTTTTTTCTAAAACTCAGTTATAACATGACTTTTAATCAAATGAGGCAAACTTGGGATCTGATTTGAATTTTAGAAAATGTGAACTCTGCCACCTGAGAGCCCCCCCCCACCCCTGTCCATTAACAGCTCATACAGCAGTACAACCATGGCTTTTGATAGATATTAGACATTTGACAGATTGTCAGACATTGTTGAGTATTAGGTATATAGAGTAGCAGTCTCTATCTTGGGGTTTTTTGGTGAATTATTGAGTAGCAATGGATTGAAATTGTTATTTGCAATGTATTCAGTGGAACCTGTGTCTTGTAGAATGAGTCTCTTGTTTTTTAATGGCTATCAAAATGGTTTAAGTTCTCTTTTAAAGTTGGAGGGATCAATGTTCGTAAGCTGTATATGCTGTCGTTTCGTTGTTAATAATTTCCTGATGGAGAATACTTTTGATAGCTATTAAACTCCAGGAAGAAGTCTGAGATTGCATGGGCCAGCAACCTTTTTTGTGAGAGTATTATAATGTCAATATTAGATTATGGTCACTGGCTTGATTGTTGGCAGTATGAAACATAGGAATATATGCATTGCCATTTCATATTATGGAGAAAAACAGATCGACGTACAGTATGTTGTTTTGCGACATGGATTTGCACAGGAGTGGCCGGTGGTGTTTCACGTCTCGTGTCTGTCTTGCCTTTTTTTTTTCTTTCTTTTTTTTTTTGCTTGGATGCTCATTAAATGAACAGCTGCCATCATTACCAGCTCTGAGCCTACACCAGAACCCCATTTCCAGCTGTGAGAAGGCCCAGTTCTGTCTCTCCCTTCCAAAGAGAAAACACATCATGACGTGTAAACCCGTAGCTCCACCGGAGACAACTGGGCTTCTCAGTGACTGCAGTGTTGTCACTAATGGTCATAAACACAGTGTCCTGAAAAAGTTTAAAAAAGAAAAAAAAAAAAGAAAAAAATCAGGTTGGATGAAAATGTTTGCAAGGCATTACTGCTGTATTCCCCCATAGCATGAGATTAGCCACTGCACCAGTTTACTCTCCCAAAAACCACGTAGAACAAAACGAACAGGGCTCGTAGGCACATTTAACTGCTTGAATTCAGAAATGGCTGACAAATTCCTATACTCATTGAATGTACTGTATTACTGTTTTTAAAGATAGGATGAGCTAATCTAGTCACCTTTTGTTATTGGTCCTTGTTTAATTTGTCTAAGGTATTTTTTGTATACAAAGGTTTACATTTTTATGTATATTTTTCTTGTGTACAAATTATGTAATATGTGTACAAACACTGTATGTAATATCTGTATATAGTGTGAGAAATTTGATCTTTTGTTTTTGGATGTATAAATAAAACTTGCTGTGAGGTATCTGCTTTTTTTGTTTTTGTTTCATAAGCAATGAATTTCTAATTATGACATGTAACTACAGCCCTATTCTTGCTTGTGAACGACTGAGCTTCTTGAGAATGCACCTTTTAGACACTTATGAAATTATCATCTGTTACCAGTGAACCTGTCAACCTCTGAATGTTCCAAACAGGTGTTTTTTAGGCTTCCACATCTTTCCCAGCCTTTTGCTGCACCTGCTTAACTTGTTTGATACCGGTTGCTGAGATCGAATTCAGAATAAGCATCTCTTTACAAAGATCAAAGATGGTATGATGAAGTAAGACATAAATTTTGTCCTTGCTGTTTTCAGTTAAGTAGTTGTTAAACTTATTAGGAAGTTCTGACATCATTGTGTTTTATATGTGGTTCAATTTATCTTTAAAATGGTCACTTCTTAGTCTTCCAAAACCTGGTTTAGAATAGACATCTCAAAATTTAGCAGCTGCAGACTAAATCAGTTTTGTGCTGACATGGATTCTATAGAAATTTACAAATTGAGATGGAAAACGTGACTTTTCAAATTAAAAACAATATGCATAAGTAGCTAAAAATCAATCAGCCATACTAGAGTAAAGAAATTCAAGTCTTGTAAGAAAAAAATAATGGCAAGGTAGCAGATGACTGTATCAAGGTCAGTTTTCCCCTTTTTTTCAGACGGTGCTGACTTGCAACTTCAATTACCTGAAAGTGAAATACCAAAATAGGCTATTGACTTTAAAAATTCTGCATAATCACTCAGTTGAACTGTATGTGCATGTAACAAGAGCTGTATAACTCATCTCTACCTTAGGCCACGAACTTATCAATCAAGCACTAGCCTGATGTATCACAGGATATTTCAAAAGCTGGTAAAAGCAAGCAAATTTCAAATGAGGTCATGTTAAGATGTACGACTCGGTCAAATGGTTCATCAAATTTGAACTGGATTTTTATTTTTCCTCAATCATTTGACAACGTTTCAATAAATCCAACAGCACTGTCCTGAATTAGCAAATACGTATGTATACTGGACTAGAAACGGTCAGCAAAGTCACACGAAATGAAATGTACATTTTAAGTGATTGCTATCCAGTGTTTACTGAAACTTTGAACACATCACAGAACCAAACTTTGCTCCCTCTATTACATAATACTGCTCTTTTGGGTTATAAAAATAGTTTAATAGAATATAAGCCTACTTGTGCTAAGAAATGACTCCTGGTGATCACACTGCTTTATTGCCATACAACACACAAAAAGGGGGGAAAAGAAAATAAAACTGGCGTAACTGCAATATGATATTGCAGCATTTTAAGTACCACTTTAAAAAACAAAATAAATCTGCAAAGTGCAACACATTAATAGTCAAAAAAGACCATGTAAAAGGTGCAAATTGTTTTGAATTTGTCTCGGTTTGGGATGGAGGGCTGACATGGCACATTACACCAGAGAAGTCTGAAGGGAGAGCTGAGTATTTTTTCACAGAAGAGCAGAAAACAGAAAAGAAAACTGAGTTAAGATGGAAAACTTTGCATCCGGTACCATGTCTTGTCTTGGTTAAACGGTTTCTATTTATTCACTTGAACATAAGACTTTTAATGTGCAATGGACCCAATTTAACAGGCAGTTGGAAAAAAATGAAAGTACTTGGAGATAAATCATTCTGTTTGAATCGAACACATAGATTTAACTGAACAGTTTGACATTTTGGGAAATACACGTATGGTAAAGGGTAGGCTAATCTGGCTGTCTAGCTAGCTATGAGCTCGGAGGGTTGATAGTACCTTATTATGTATCCCACTACCTTTCTTTGCAGGACCTGCCCCGTTCTGCCTCTGATTGCCTTACCCTGATATTTTGAACCAGCCCCACCTATGAAGGCAGTCAATCAGAGGCAGAGTAGGGTGGGTCTCGCCAGGACAAGCAGTGGGTTCCATGAAAACACATCAAATTTTTGTTGGAAATGTGCAGCTAAAAGCCAGTAGCTGGTTAGTTTAGCTCAACACAAAGACCTGGCTCAGCCAAGACCAAACAAATCTGCCTACATGAAACCTCTAAAGCTCATTCATTAACAGGCTATATGTCTGAGTAAATGCAACAAATGGGCTTTTCTTGTTTAGGACAGGAGTGGGAGTGTCCATGTTCCCACCGTCCTATGTTCATACAGGACACTGGGAGCGTAGACACATATTTTCAATCACTGTGGATGGTAAATGTAGTCAGTTGAAGTAATAAGTTCTTCAGTGTGGGCTATATTGACCAAGACAGCTGTATTATCCTGCTACAAAATCTGTTCTCCTTCTGAGATTACTGATTTAACTTTTTTTAAAGGAAGAACAACAGGCTATTTCAGCTTGGGTAGCTAGGTAGCATGCTGACGCTCAGAACAATACTTGTTTACTTCGCTAACTGTCATTAGCTCATGCGCAAAGCATCCTGGTACATGCAGGCACTGGCATCTTAGCTCCATCAGCAAGAGAACTTTTCTCTTCATCAGTGCTTCAGAAAAGCTATACAAACACAAAAAATGATGGTGAGAATCGTTTTATTGATTTAAAAGTTTTTCAGATTTTCACTGTGTGTTTTATCAAAGCTGGGGAACATATGACCCTTTGTCATTGTCCTAATATGTGCCATATAAATATGGGACACATGGGATCTTGGGAATATAAAATAGGGCCTGACTGATATGGGATGTTAGGGGCCGTTACTGATACTAAGGAATCAGAAAATTCTGATATCCGATATATCGGCCAATAATCTATATATAATATTTTGAGTGTGGCAATAGATATGTAATGAAGGGAGGATGTCTAACAAACTTTATTCCTAACAGCAGTGTACTAAATATTGAACACTTATTACCAGTTAAATAATGGATAGCCCTCCGCTGGAAAACTACATGATTATACCATTTTAAATTAGTAGGCCATGCATTTTCCCAGTCTTCAAAACCATTGTTAATATAAGCACTTACTGGAGAACATATACACTGATACGGATATATATGCCAATATTGGCCGATATTGGCAAACCGATATATCGGTCGTGCCTTAATATAGAACTGAGCCCAACTGGACAAGATGCAAGCGGAGACAAGAACTTGTTCATTTCAGCCAATAAATTGTTCCAGTAAAGTGCTGAGCTGCTGTTATATTCTTCAGGTTTCATACAAACAGAACAAATGACATATAACATGTTAATGCATTATAGACATGCTGGCAGGCGGATTTTGCTCCCACTGGATAAAGCAAGGCTGACTTTTCCCTGTTCCTAGTCTTCGTGCTAAGCTAACAGACTGCCAGCTGTACCTTTATTTTAAATGGATAAATATTGATCTTTTTATTTGACTCTCCCTTAGACAGCAAATGATTTTATTTCCAAAAATGTCAAACTATTTTTTCACTTGTCCTTTGTATCATGTACCGTGTACTGCCCAGCGGCAAAAATAATAAATCATCTGACTCCTGAAGATTTAATCAAAATTCCTCTCAGCTGAGAAGAAGAAAAATGAGCCCATTTGTTCATGCACATATTATTCAGGCAAGGAATGAAAGACATTTTTTTCATTCTGTATCATTTGTCTTTTAAAGTATTGCTGCATAATGCCAGAGGGAGAAAAATAAAGAAATCACACCAAAAAAAAACATCTGATCTAACATTTTAAAGCTGATACTATTCATCCCATTCATCACAAATACTCTAAGGCTGATTTGACTCTGTTCAGGACTCGACATTCCTCCACTCCCGAAGCAGTGTGCTACAACGCATACTGCTCAGGCCAACCGATAGCTTTTATGCTGTTGTACTATCATGCACATTCCTGTAAACTCCAGTCAGAAGAAGTAGCAGGGCCACTGGTCTCGGAACACCTCCTGGCTTTATGTTAATATGTACATCTGAGAGCAGTGTCGTCTACTAGGTGAGAAGTCTATCTATGCATTTACTGTACAGCTAAAAACCTCTCACATGTCCCAATGGAAAGACACAGCCAGGCAGATACTTCACTGCATGACCAATTTCAAAGTCCACAGCTGTGAGACAAGTGGACTTTTTTTTTTTTTCCCGGATAGCATTCCTGCAAAATACTGTAAGTCTCGTGCTACTGTTTTATGGCTACTTTGTTTATAGTCAAAGGCATTTATACTCGAAGTGCAATTAAAGCTGTAGGTACGCTGAGGAGATGGATAGTATCACTGCAGCTCCTAGGAAGACTAACAGAGTCTGCTGATTTATGAACTAGATGATGGCACTGCCCTATTAATGGAATGAATGGACGAAACCTCAGTTTATCTAACCAGTCAAAAAACACACTGGAGGGGAAAAAAAAAAAAGATGAGGCAAAGTCCAAAAGCCAACACAGCTTGGCTGCCAACAGAGCATCCAGTGTTTAAAACTGGTGGAGGCTTCAGCAATCCAGCCTTTTTTTTTCTTCTTATTTTCTTTTTGACATTCTCCAACATTATTACAGCCACAGCATAGAGTGAAACCAAAACGTTAAGAATTAAGAAATATACAATAAATCAATAGCATAACATGATAGAGGGCAGCCATTTTTCATTCACTGGATGAGTACTTAAAAAGTTTTACAACTGGAGAAATCAAAGACTGATATACAAAAGAACGAGTAGAAAGGCAAGGCAATCTCATGTATGGCCATTTTAGTCTCTTGAAATATTTAACTCACAACCATTATCTACAGTTTGCATTTGGCCATTAATACACAGTGGTTTCATTACAAACGCTCCATCATTTTTTTTTCATGAATCTGTAGAAATTAGCTTATTTACAAGTCTGTACAGCCACCCTATAGAGCTCTTTCCATCTCCCAGAGAACCCGATCCACTTAAAGCAGGATACCTGAGTTTTCAAAAGAATGCATCAACCCACTCGTCACTCTGCACCGCACATTTCACAGGATATCTCGCGCAGCCACACACACATGCACATGAATTAGGCAAGGTTCTTTCTCCAAAAGGATCCTGAGTGCTGACCTTTATGAGAAAGCCACAAACTCAGAAAAAAAGTAAATCAAGAGTCCTTGCAGAAAGGTTGCTATCTCCACCCTTAAAACAAAAACAGTTGTGAAGGAGGTATTGAGAAGGGACATCTTACAGCAGGTGGCAGTCATGGTGGCTGTTGAGCGGCTGGCCATGGACTGTCCCAAATAGGACCCTCTGGTGGTGTGCTAGCGTATAAAGAGACATTAAGTAGGCCAGGATTTGCTTCAGGCAAATGAGTGATGGAGACCTTCCTGGGAGACTTCATCCCGGCTGTGGAGGTCAGAGGAATAGATCTGACTGCTGCCACCAGGGTGGGAAAGTAGAGCAGGGCTGGATGCCGCTCTTCTCAGTGAGTGGCAGCTGCCTGTGGCACAGAAAACCTGAAAGATCAGGAAAAAGATGAATATTTACCATCTGAAAAACACTGGGATAAAACTAGTAAAAGTCTTAAGTTAAACTAGTCAATGTAATGCTCATTACAAACGAGCAAACCGTTGGATGGCTAGAAAATGGACAGCCACTTTACTTCCTGTATCAATGCTATCACTGTGACATGACATACTATGGTCATTCTAAGAGTGATGCCAGAGGCACAGCAGTGTATCAGCAGCTCATTTTACTCACATGCCCCACACAACAGATACATTTTCATTTTTTAGTATGCAAAATGTCCGCACAGGCTCCGTGTTGGCTCACATCTCAGCTGCATCGCATGGGTATACCTGCAACCTGAAGTGTTAATTTATGCTTATTTATTCTTCAGGTCTATTTTTAAGACAATACTCTCATAAATGTTAGATTTTTACTAGGGCTGTCAAGAGATTAAAAATAATTATCTAATTAATTACATTCACCGTGATTGATTAATCTAAATTAATTCCATATTAATCTCAAATAAACTGTTGTTAAAGTATTTAAAAATATTTCAGTTAAAACTGAAACAACATTAATCTGCGGTTCTCTGACGCTGATCCACTTTCTGTGGATGGTGGCTGATCTGCGTGTGACAAACAACAGTCTAACATGGGCTAGTAAAACAGCAAGGTTGTAGGTCATTGTGGATTCATCATAAACATGAATCATCTGTGCATGGCGGTGGTCGCGGTTGCCTCGCGCCTGGGGAAAAAGACTTCATAATATCCACAGCAGCTGCACAGCACAGTGCTGTCAGCCTAAGCAACCACAAAACCGACACTAGCATGCCGATGCAGCAAAACATGGGAAACTTTTAGACACAGTTGACCGTTTAGATGCCTGTTGGACCTGCACTCTTCCCCTCACTGACAGTGTATGAGGAGCGCTGCAAGATGCGAGAGATTTGCCGAGACTATATGCGCGATTAGTTAGCGTTAATTTTTTTAACGCGCTATTTTTCTATAATTAATTAATCGAAATTAACACGTTATTTCGGCGGCCCTAATTATTACCAAAAAAACCCCAAAACAAACAAACAAAACACTGAATAAACATTTTCATATACGTTTTACAACCAAAGCTTTTCATTATTTCAAACTGAACTGGTTTAGAAGGCCAGGCTTGATTTCGGACTGATAGCTGTGTTCCAGTAGGGTTTGGGCAGAACAGTGCATGCATGTAGTTTTAAGTAAAATATTTCAAATATATTGAATAGTTTACCATGAAATTTGATTAAAACATTGATGCTATGTTGCCTTTTAAGTATACTGTATTCACTTTGGTGATCCATCAAACTCTCCTCCAACGTCATTACATCAAACGCAGTTAAGATGTTTCACTGTATGCACTGTTGAACTGATAACAGACAGACAGAACATCAGTGTCATCCTTAAATAACCTTAAATATTCTATTAAAGGGAATTTAAAAGTCCTGGACAACTGTTTTAGCTGAAAAACTTTCCACAGAACAGTGCAACCTTGTGACGTCATGGTGTTTTAGTATGTGACTCCAGAGTTCAACAATAAATTCATCCCAACTTTTTTGTGCAATCTCAAATTTTTGTCTGTCCTGTTTAACCACTCTCTCACCATACCTACAGTTTCATTAAAATTGACCCTAACTGTCTAACTGATTCAACAGCAAAAACATCACATTTCAATGAAAATATGCCATTACACAAGATTTTTACATGAAAGAATTTATAGGAATTAAATAGTAAGTGACAATTTAGACCTTTATTACCTCTGAAGCCTCTGCACTAGTTCAGCTACCAGGGAGTCACAGATCCCCGGATGCGTTTCTTCTGCCAGGAAAATGGCCTCCCGCAGCTCCTCTGCAGCCTCTGGCTTGCCGTTACTTGTCTCACCCTTTGCTTTCAACTGCAACATTAACAGCTTTTAGAGAATACATTCTGAACATCCTTAATATTTTATTGTAAACAT